>CM037851.1:20875993-21171537 GCA_021234595.1 Delia radicum
AACCCAAACAACTACATATTTTTAAAGCAGAAGTTCCCTGAGTGTATGAAATACCTATGGCATCAACAATCTCACGCATTTTTACTCCTCGATCGGCCAACACCATATCGTGGATTTTTCTACATCTTCGGGTGTGACCTCAATTGGGCTCCCAGAACGTTCAGCGTCATTTGTACTTGTGCGACCACAACGAAAGTCAGTAAACCACTTTTTATTTACCATTGAAAACGATTGTGCAGAGTCCCCATTTTTTCGCAAAAAATAATGTAGTCTATTAAAAGGTGGTACTTGATGGGAGCAGTGTTGCATTTCATATAACTACGAGGTAAGTTCGAATAGTCACGGACTTATTGATCCGCCCTCGCATTCTATTTTTGGCATAAAAACTTTACCGAAATGACACCAAAATTGTGCACCCACTAATACCCACTACACTCAAATAAAAAACTCTATAAAAGATACAAAAAATCTGTAATTCTACAGAAACATTAATTATTTTTAGGCCAGCAGACTGTTAAGCTAATTTTAGCAAAATGTGCCTGTAGTTATTAGTAATTTAAAAGTAGTAGGAAATATTAGTAAGCTTCACTAAATCTAGTTAAATTTACACAGAAAAAAACTAAAAACGGGTTTCAATTAAAAATTTCATTGAATCAATTAATATTTTAATTGATTTTGCACCTACCACTGAAATGATAGTATTAACTAAAAAAATTTGCAGACAGTTTATTAAAACTCTTTCAATTAAAATAATAATAATAGCAATTAAAAGAGTTATCGTTTTTATTTACAACCTCAATTAAAAAGTTTAGTTAAATTGATTAAAACTTTAATTGAAACTTGAGAAGAAAACAATGGTAATTTTAATTGAAAACTCTATTTTTTTTTATTTTTGTTATATGCCCCCCCCCCCCCCCCCCCCCCATTTAATAAAAAAAGAAATGTAGGTTTGTAAGTTAAATTGGCATTTTATTTATAATAAAATTAAAGCTTTTTAATATAAAAATGTATTATAAGAAAACAAATAAAAGGAAAGACAAAATTTTTGTTTTGCTTGTCTTGTCTTGAACTTTTTTTGTAATAGAATTGCTTTCTTAAAAAAATCACACACATCTTTAAAATGATAGTTTAATGGCACTTATACTTATTGAAAATTTAATTATTTACAAAAATAATAGTTTAATTGTTCTTTTTCGATAAGGTTTATTTAAATCCACATGTGCACAGATAAAACACGAAACTAAATTAAGTTTCCGTCCGTACACGAATATCTCAACAAAAAGAGTGTTGCAAACTCTAGTGAAATAACTACGATTTTGCGTGTATTTGAAATCGGTAAACTATTCAACTTATTAAAAGTTAATCATTTGCGATTTTTTTTCTTTTTATTTACAAATTAATATATTGATATAATTAAACCTAATCTAAATAAAATAAAAAAAAATAGTTTGCCAAATTTTTAATTTTGTTTACATGTTGTTAACACTGTATGGATATATTAGAAAATTCAATAAATTTTTTAATTTAATCAATTAAAAAAATTGTTTAAATTGCCATTGATATTCAAACAATCTATTAATTAGATATTTTTGGCCCATAATTTTTTCTGTGTAGTAAACCCTTAATAAAAATCGATTTGCTAAAATTTGCATATTTTTTACTAACTATTTACTGATTTTACTATCATTTGAGATTTTAATTATATTTAGATTCTAAAAAGGTTAAACTTTTAAAAAAAAAACTATGAAAAAATAAAATCAGCAAAAGTTTTTGCTAATTCTAGTAGCTCTTGTTTAAAATTGTTTAAATAGTTTAAATATTTTGCTATAACCAGCAACGAAAATAAGTAAAAAAAAAAACAATTTGTAAGTAGCTGAAGAATTTAAGAATTATTTTAAAAATCTACTAAATCCATTAGAAACTACTAACACTATTCATTATGCTCCCATGCTTAATGTAGATCAAGATCTTGATAGAAGAATCACAAAACAAGAAGTAGGCATGATATTGAACAAGATGAAAAGGAATAAAGCGCCTGGAGAAGATAGAGTTTCGTACGAGTTCTTACAAAATGCCACGGATGAATTTGTGGATCAACTTGTTAATAGCTATAATTACATATTTGAAAAAGGCATAGTAAGTGACGTTTTTGAAAAATCAATAATTTTCCCAATATTCAAAAAGGGTGATCCAAACATACCTAATAACTATAGAGGCATTTCGTTTATGAATTGCATAGCAAAGGTTTTCATGGGTATAATAAACGAAAGAATATCGTCATGGGTACAAAAGAATAGAATTTTAAACGAATACCAAGCAGGATTTCGCAAAAACTACTCCACTGCAGATAATATATTCAACCTGGCGTCACTGGTACACCTTAAATTTCAAGAAAATAAAAAAGTCTACGCATTTTTCGTAGACTTTAGAGCTGCATTTGATAAAGTCCCTAGAAATCAATTGATATATAAATTACATGCCATGGGGTTGTCGACAAAGGTGGTAAACCTCTTGGAGAGCATTTATAGAAAAACTAAGTCTGCAGTTTGGACAGGTAGTGAGATCTCGGAGTATTTTGAAACGTTTTCAGGTGTCAAACAGGGATGCCTTCTTTCCCCACTACTTTTCACCCTGTATTTGAACGATCTGCATGAGGATTTGGAAGGGGGATTGATGATTGAGGAATTAAATATCCGTATCCTTTTATATGCAGATGATATAGTCATCCTTGCAGATAAAAAACATGTTTTGCAAGAGATGATAAATAATCTGGAAAAGTATTGCGACAAGTGGAATATGGAGGTGAATATTGATAAATCTGATATTATGGTATTTAGAAAGGGAGGACGATTGGCAAACGACGAAAAATGGTATTACAAACAAGAACAAGTAAGAATTGTGTCTGAATTTTGCTATCTTGGAGTAATACTTACACCTAAAATGTCTTTCACAAAACATGTAGAATGCAGAAACAATGCGGCCAAAAATAGCATTAACTCAACATGGCATAGCTATCTAAACAAACCAAATGTATCGCTTCGATCTAAATGGAAAATCTTTCAGGCTGTTTGCAGAGCTATACAAGCTTATGGAGCCCAAATTTGGGGATTTTCCTCATTCGAAATCGTTAACAAACTGCAAAGGTACTTTTTAAAGCGAGTTCTTAAACTTCCCGACAACATTCCCAATTATGCACTGGCTTTAGAAACCGGAGCTGAAGAGAGCCATTTTTACACCTTGAGCTTACATCTTAACTATATTGGAAATGTTCTATATAACTATAATGCAGAAAGACTGCCACACAAACTCTCTAAATTAATTCTACAGAAAAAATTGTTCTGGGCTAAAGAGATAAATAAAATTGGTGAAGAGGTGAACGTTTGCTTTAGTACAGGGTTGTATAAATCTGAGTGGATTGCGAAAAGCGGTGAATTTGTATCTAAACTTAAGGAAAAAAACCATAATAAATTTGTGGAAAGTGCAACAAGGAGCGAAACACGTATTTATAAATATTTAAATCCTGTTATGGGTTTTGGTTACATAATAGAAGAAAATCTTAAAGCAGCCGAAATATCAGCATTACTCAAAGCCCGTGCTGATGCATTGCCACTTAAGAAAAGCCTTTTTAATAACAACACAGGCAACGTTTGCAACTTGTGTAATACTGGAGAAGAAGAGGATATAACACATTTTATGGGAAAATGTCCAGTACTTAGAGAGTTTAGGGTAAGGTTTACCGGTAAAACACACTTTGAAAGAGAATATTTGATTAATTTATTAAATGGAGCCACATGTAGTTGGAAAAATCTAGCAAACTTTATAGAAGTTGCATTAAAATATAGAAAAAATTTGCTTATGGAATATAATAATTAACTATTAAAATTATATCAATAGTTTAAATTCAAAAGAATTAAAAGAAAATCATATATTTATTGTTAAAACACGTTTTGAAATTGAAATGTAGTATTATAGGCTGACGACTTTATGTCAGAGCCTTTTAAAACCTTTATTTTTAAATTTTTTATTAATAAAGTTTTCTAATCTAATCTAATCTAATCTAAGTAGAAATTAGAAAAAATTACTAAAAATGATTTTGTACTAAAATTTAACACAACAACTGTAAATTCGGATATAAAACTTTTCACTAATTTTTCGACTAACTTTTCGACTATTTTTTTGGTGGTCAAACTTCGTTAGCTTTTCATTCAATTTAAGAAATTTATCATTATTTTTGTTAAAAAAAACTTTATAAGTTTGCTGCAAAACATCTATCTGCACAATTTTCATTAACCCACTTGGCGCAACCGTCCTTTGAAAAGAACATCTGACAAATGAGAGAAAAGCGCCGTTATGCACGTGCATTTCTGTACATATTTTTTTATATTCGTCTATGAGCTGGCTTTCGAGTCGTTTTCAAAACGCAAAATTTTTTGAAAACGCATCATGTGAAAATCGGTGTTTTTAAAAACGCTCGTTTTTGTATATACTAAGTCTTGTTTTAAATTGAAGAAACTATTAAAAGATTGCTTTTTGACTTAAAATAAATAAAAAACATTTCAAATTTTTAATACTAAGTGTTGTTTTTATTATTTAACAAACCTTTCTAAGAAAAAATCCACATTCTATTTACTTTCGACAAGGTGCAACTGCTCGATTTAAAACGAGCAATAAAATTGCGATATCGGAATCTGACACACCTAATCTTGTAAACTCGTTTTACTTATGCGGTTTCGTTTTCTGGCACATACACGATTATTATTGTTTATGCTTTGTTGTTTAGCTTCGCAGCTCGAAAGCGTCAGTTGGTGAAAGTAGTTCCGGGTATTTTAATTGCTTATTGAGTGCTTTGCGAATAGTGATTTTTTGTAATAGTGCGTAATGGAAAAAAACATGTAAGTAAATCATTTACTTCCAGTTAATTGTTATTTTTTGTTTAAAAATTAATAAGAGTAACATCTTAGTTAAACAATAAATAAATGGAAAGCTTGCGTAATGCTGTATTGCAGCGCAAAGTGTACTGTCTTTGGACAGTACTTTTAAAAGGACATCCGATTCCGGGAAATCTATAGGTGAAAAAAAGAAGTTATTTATAAAAAATGTTAAAAACCCCATAAAGATTTAAGTTTCGAAATAAAATTGAAGTTTCAAAAAAAAAAATTCCGGCACTATCTGGGTTATAGATTATATCAGAAGGCACTATGCACCGTGACCAATGTAGGTCTTTTGTGCTGCCTAAGGTTACCTACAGATTCAAGCTACCTATAAAGCCAAATATCCTATTAGGCAAAATGTTCGCGATGTCGGAAGGCGAAATGAAGCGATCACCTAGAAACCTAAGTCTCCTATCACAAAGCCTGGGACATTCGCAGAGAACATGCTCCGAGGTCTCAGACACCATCTCGCAAAACCTACACAAATCCGTGTCCGATTGACCCTTCTTGTGCATATGGTATCTGAGATTACAGTGTCCAGTTAAGTACGACGTCAGGGTCCTCAAACCCCCCCCCTCCCCTTTCAAGCGACAAGAGTCGCCTTGACCGCCTACTGGAAAAAGAGATCAATCTTTTAGCCTGGCGCTGACCAGGAGAGTTTTCCCAGTAACCAGAGAATTCAGACTCTCTGCATGCCCTGAGCCTTTCCCTAACATACGCCGCAGGTATTCCACAAAATGGTTCAGGACCAATAAAGGGCTACTATCTGGGTTAATCTCTATATTATATTAAATACTCGTATGTATTTCATATAAATGAGTTAACTAAATTACCACTGCCATTAGTTAAGTTGTATCTTAATATGTTTAAAACAAATATTTCATGTTAATGTGTCTATAAATTTCTTACACTTATGTTTTATTTATTTTAAACATAAATGTTATAATAATTTTAAACTTGTTTTAATCACCTGCCCGTATGTTGTGTTCCAATGGTTATTTTTTTGTTTCGGTTGTATTTTCTCGTCTTCTGGAGCATTTTAAGTGCTTTTCTTCTTCATATTTTTTTAATTTTTTTATTTATAAGCTGAAGCTTTAGTTTTATTAGTCAAACTCATTGTATTTATTTTACAAAAAAAAAAAACTCAACTCACACAGTTTATTACGACATAAAGAATTCCTCCTCAGGTGCATTGAATATCATTTTATAACCCAAAATGAATTTAATCGTTACAACCATTATAATGACTAAAAACTACCCACATTGGTTAATACCTACAAATACTCAGTGTAGATAACAAATATTTTTATAAAAGTTTGTTGCTAACAAAAAGAAACTGCATAAGTAAATAGTATTACAAAACGCAGTAGTAAAGCAAGTTATTTTAACCGCAATTACAGTTGTTTCACTTAGGAAGTCAAATTTAAAGAATTTTTACAGTTGATTTTTGAAAAAACCTATTTTATTTTCATTAAATTTAAAATATTTGTATTCCATTTGTAGTTGTTTTTAAAGTTTTGCTATAATTTGTGTGTCTATTTTAAAGTCTGCTGTTTTAACTGTATTTGTAGTTGATTTTTGAAGAAACCTACAAAAAATACTGCATTTATGTTGCATTTATTTAATGCAGTGATTTTTTATTTTTTAACAAACAACTACAAAGACAATAACTTTCAAGGTTATATAAATTTATATTTATTAAACTTAAAATTATTTTAACTACATTTGTAGTTGTTTTTAAAGTTTTGCTATAATTTGTGTGTTTATTTGAAAGTCTGTTATTTTAACTGTATTTGTAGTGGATTTTTGAAAAAACCTACAAAAAATACTGCATTTATGTTGCATTTATTTAATGCAGTGATTTTTTATTTTTTAACAAACAACTACAAAGACAATAACTTTCAAGTCTATATAAATTTATTTTTATTAAACTTAAAATTATTTTAACTACATTTTGTAGTTGTTTTTAAAGTTTTGCTATAATTTGTGTGTTTATTTGAAAGTCTGTTATTTTAACTGTATTTGTAGTGGATTTTTGAAAAAACCTACAAAAAATACTGCATTTATGTTGCATTTATTTAATGCAGTGATTTTTTATTTTTTAACAAACAACTACAAAGACAATAACTTTCAAGTCTATATAAATTTATTTTTATTAAACTTAAAATTATTTTAACTACATTTTGTAGTTGTTTTTAAAGTTTTGCTATAATTTGTGTGTTTATTTGAAAGTCTGTTATTTTAACTGTATATGCAGTTGGTTTATTACATTTATCAGTAGATTTTTAACAATTAAAATTAATTACACCATTTGCTGTCTATTTTACCTGCCTAATTTTTTAAGTGATATTTTAAAAGTTTAATAAGAAAATAGTTGCATGAGAAAATAGTTGCATACATTATTCGTGGTACATACATGTTTATGAAATAAGAATAATTTTTTAATAAATCCTTAATAATTAACAGGAACAACAAATTCATGCACAAAAAAGTGTGCTTCAGGCGACTATAATATTAATGAAAAGTGTTAAAATATCCACTAAAAACTAAAAAAAAATAAGCACTTAAAAGATTTTTTTTTTTTATATTTTTAAAAACAAAAACAACAGCAAAAATTTTGATTTATTCCAGTCTCATTGTTTTCTTAAAATGCAAAGTATATAAAACACAAAAAGTTGTTCAAGAAAGAATATGACCGCTCATTGTCTGCGGTTGTGATCGGTGCATTTTCAAAAGATTCTTTTGTTGTGTATTGATTTTCTGAGTTTGTATCACAATGTGTTTAGGTAAATTAAGCCGTATACACGTCTCTCTTCTAAAAAACTGAACTAAGATTTGAGTGTTTCAAAGATAAATAAGAAAAAACGCGCGAAGAGATTATTCAATTATTTTCATACTTTTTAGCAATTTAAATTAAATTTGAATTAAATTTTAAAGTATAAAAATATTTTTTCAAATATCTATGCAGACGTTTTGCACAATTAACACAAAATTTTAATTATTTACAGAAACAGTTCTATTCATCCCAGTTAAAGTCATTTTGGTACAATAAAAATATGCATTTAAAACAAAATAAGTAAAAATATACAATAAAAATATAAATTTTAAACACATTATCCAAAAATACACTCAGAATATTCTTACAGTGACTACATGTAGGTCATTCGGATAGTATACAGTATTAGTGGTTTTAACTGATACTGCAGTCATTTTTCTATAAGAAAATGAAAAACGATTCATTTAGACAGTCTTTTCAAAAAATAACTAACCTAAAATACTGTACTTCAGTTACAGTTATTTTGAGTAGTTAGTTTAGTATTTTAATAAACAACTATCAAAACAGTATTTTTTCAGTAAACAGTTAATTTTTGTTAGTTATATAAAAAAAGAAGATTAACTATGTCAAGTTTTTAAAAATTCTCATTTAGTTTATATTTGGTAAAATTGATATGTTCATAGTTTGCAAATAATAATTAGAAAATGTCATAATTGGAATTCCGTTTAAAATTTTTATTTTGCATGTAGGAAATACAAATTTTTATTGTAATTAAAATAAAAAAATATTTTTTTATTAAAAAATATTTTTAAAATACCGAAAAAATAACTGCTAATGTAGTCGTGTTATGTTCATTGTTTTTATTGTTTTGTTGCGCGTTTTTATGGTTTATGCATTCATTTAAGGTTAGTTGTTGTTGACCGCTTCAATAGTCGTTTTTACTACCATTGTAGTTGTTTTATCTATAGCTAAAAATGACTGCATGGGTTAGTCAAGCAAATATTTATAGCAAAATATGCATTTTTGCATATTTTGCAATAAATGCATATTTTTGCATATTTTACTTTAAATGAATATTTTTATTGTATATTTCCACTTATTTTGCTTTACGAGGGGTACTATTTATATTTCGCGTACTGGCAACACTAATGTCAATAGCTAAAATCTGGTAACACCATAATAAAGTTTGACATTAAAGCGATAAAGCACCATCAAAAACTACAGTTTACCGCTGGTATAGTAAATTCAGTTGTGGTCGTAGTTCGATCGCCGACGAATTCAGTGAAGGTCGTCCAAAATCGGTTGTTGTGTCACAAAACATGGCTGCAGTGCGTGTACTGATAACGCAAGATCGTCATGTGACATATTGTGAGATAGAGGCATATTTGAACATTAGTTAAACTTCAATACATTCGATTTTGCATGAACACTTAGTTGTAAAAAAAATTTGTTTTCGTTGGATACCCCATAATTTATCAATCGCTCAAAAAAAGGCTCGCGACGATTTGTGTAAGGAAATGATTAAAAAGTTCTACCGTGGTGCTTTAAAAGACGTATATAAAATCGTGACAGGTGAAGAATAATGGATATATGCGTATGAGCCGGAAACAAAACAGCAATCGACCGTGTGGGTATTCCAAGACTAGCTAAATCCAACAAAAGTTGTTCGTGGAAGAAGCACAGCGAAGCAAATGGTAGCCTGTTTCTTCGGCAGAATGGGTCATGTGGCCACTCTTCCTCTTGACCAACGTATTTAGATTAGATTATAGTGGCACTATGCACCGCGACCAGAAATTGGTATTTTGTGCTGCCAGCGAATACACCCTATAGGTTCAGGCTCCCTACGAAGCCAATTATCCTACCAGGTGGACAGTTCCAAACGTCCGATGGCGTCACTATTCGATCACCAAAATAACGCACCCTCCTGTCGGAGAGCCTCGGACATTTGCAGAGAACATGCTCAGAGGTCTCGGGTTCCAATTCACAAAACCTGCACGTATCCGTAGAGGATCGTCCCATCTTGTACAATTGATACCTAAGGCCACAGTGTCCTGTGAGGTAACCCGTTACGGTCCTAAGTTCGCCCCTCGTCATAGACAAGAGTTTCCGCGACCTCTCCCCAGAGGGAGATATAAACAGCCTCGCCTGTCGCTGCCCAGGCGATCTGGCCCAATAGGCCCCAAACTCCGACTCCCTCCATCTTCTGAGCTTCTCTCTGACATACCCATTGGGTACGCCACAGAAGGGTTCCGGGCCAATGAATTGTCGACGAGCTCCGCAGTTGGCTAGACAGTCAGCCCGTTCGTTGCCCTCATGCCCCTCATGGCCTGGAACCCAGCCCAGTGTCAAGGAGTTGTTAAGTCCTAGACGATTTAGAGAGTCGATACATTCCTTAACCAGACCAGACGACACATCTTGAGCCCTCAAGGCACCAACGTAGGACTGTCAATTGTGTGTGGTACACGACCATTTGTTTGCTGGAAGTCTTCGGAGAAATTCGTAAAACCAAACGCCGAAGACGAATCATTCTCCATCATGACAATGCGAGCTCTCACACATCTCGTCAAACAAGTGAATTTTTGAGCAGTCAAAACATCCAATTGATGACTCATCCTCCGTAAAGTCCGGATTTGGCGCCCAACGACTTCTTTTTGTTCCCGAATATCTAAGGTAAACTGCGTGGTCAACGATTTACGATAGCCGAATAAGCAGTTGAAGCGTTCAAAAACCGTGTTTTGGAGGTGTCTCAATTGGAATGGAAAAGCTGCTATGACAAATGGTTTGAACGAATGCAAAAGTGTATTGATCATCAAGGGGAATATTTTAAAAAATAATAAAGCTATTTTCATTTAAAATTGTCTGTTATTATTTGCTATTCCCGAAATATAAATTTTAGCCCTCGTATATGCATATTTTTACACACAGAGAAATAAAGTGCCAACCGAATTGAAAAGATATTAACATTAGATTTCTGAATATTTTGAGTTTTGCAATCAAAATTCAGTTCGAAGTAACCGAATTTTGTTGTGAAAACTAATGTTCATTTTTACCAACCGACTGATATTCGTAATAAACGAATTTGAATCGAAGTAACCGAATTTCAGTTGGCAAATAGCTACATTTTTCTCTGTGTGTACTTATTTTGCATATATTTATTGCATTTTTGTTAGTTCTCGTAAAAAAAATTAAAATTTTATATTCAAGTTTGCGATTAAGAGACACAGATTTAGTGGATTTTTAAATGCATATTTTTCATTATTAACTATTAAATTTTTTTTTAGTTGTGCTAGACGTATGCAGAGAATCTATAAAAATTATCATTAAAATTTAATCATAATTTTTAAAAAAACATGAAAAATAATTAATGTTCGCGGTTTTTGTTAATTTTCTTTGAAACTATAAAAATCAACTTTTTAGAAGAAATATGTGATATAAACTCAGAAACTCGATACATGTTGACGTTGAGCGGTAACTTTTTTACTCAAAAACCTTTTGAGAACAAATACATTCAATTTTAAATTTAAATATATGTACATAAAAATTTATTTATACACTGCGTTGCAAAACTCAAATTACACATTAATTTCACTAAATTTCGAAAGTTAAAAAAAGTTGAAGAATGAAAAATTAATAATATTTAACAAAAAAAAAAAACAATGCATTTATTTTTTATTTTACTATTTAAAAAGGAATAACAAACTTAATATAACAAAATTTACAAAAATTTACAGTTTTTAATAATGCGTGGGCCCTACTTTTTATTGAAACAATTAGAAAATTTGATCATTCATATTGTCTACCCGATATATTCGAAGTTCGTCCGTTATAAGATATCCATGCATCAATAACTGTTTCTTTTAGATAAAAAAACGTAGTCATATTGACGGTTTTCTTCGTAAATTTGGCACAAATATTCTCAATGGGCATTGCCTTGTTGGAAAATGAATTCTTTTTCGTTGCTATTTTCAATAAATGCCAGCAATTTCTCTTCTTATACTGTAATGTACTTAGAACAATTCATTCTGGTGCTTGGAAATGCCAAATCAACCATACCGTTGAAACAAAAAGCGCCCCAAACCATTAAGAATCCGCCTCCGAAATTTTGAGAAATCTCGTGGTTTCTTACACAGGTCCCTCAAATTGCTTTTAAAACCATATGGACATTGAACTTTTTCTCATCACAAAAAATCAATTATGTTTAAACAGTCCTACACTCAAAAAAATAAGTTAGTAGAAATGTTAGTAAAACGTCTTGTAAATCAGGCATACTATTTTTTAGCAAAATTTTTTGCTGAAATCGTGTTTTCAGCTAAAACTTTTGTTATACTTACTCAGCACTTAACTGTTTTATACTAACGCTTTACTAATATACTAATGTTTTACTAATTAATTTTGCTAAAAAAAAAATTGTGCTGATAAGCACATTAATAGTGTGGACGACAACCAGATTGAAAGATATACGCAGAATGAAGTAGATGTCGCGGCATGTCAAGTAGTAGTAGAGAAGAGGAAAATGATACTAAAGAGTACAACTCTAATAAGACATATAAAAAAATCAACCATGGAAGTTTTTGTATTTCTTTTTCATACATAAAACAAAATTGAGGATTAAAACAACTTAAATTTTGCGTTGTCACCGGCTTGTGAAAATAATTGTCTATTAATTAAATAAAAGACAAAATAAAATATTTATTTATTTAAACTAAATGTTTATAGCGTGATCAAATTGCAAACAAACACATACAGAAATGTAGACAGAGTAAAGCGAAAGTCAAAGACACACATCTTAGGTAGATCTTTATAGTTCCTTTTTCTTATTGCAAAAAAGGGTTGTTTTTTCGTTTCGTTTCTATAATTATCTTCGGCAGTTGCGTCCTTTAAACGATAGCATCATTTAGACAACCATTGATGTAAGTAATTGAAAGAAAATTTTTGTTATGTTATATATATTTATTTCTATATATTTTCAGATATTAAATTAATTCATGTCGTCAATGTGGGAGTAATAACCTTTTTTATATTTCGTTATTATAGTAAATTATTTTTAAAAGAATCACAAAAATAGGTTTTATGATTTTCAGCAAATAAATTAACTAAATTACAATTGTTCTACAAATTTTTTGCGTTTTTTTCAGTCTACTAAAATTCAGCAAAAAATTTATTAATTTTTAGCAAGGCTTTTTTATTTCTAATCTACTAAGTGTTAGCAAAACTTTTGCTGAATCTACAAATTTTGTTGCTAAAAATCAGCTCGCTGATTTTCAGCAAAAGATTTTGCTGACATTAGCAACTTTTTTGCAAGCATCCTCCTGACTAAAATTTTGCTGACTCAGCAAAATTTTTTGCTGACTTTACAAACTTTTTTTTTTTGAGTGTACCAACAACAGCGATTATTGACTTACATTTCTCCAGTTGGTTTGTAAATTCCTTTTAGCGAATTTAAGTCGAGCAGTTTTGTGGCGGCACAGACAAGCCTTGGCACAGACATCAGCTTTTGTCGAGTAATTCTCTGGGAATCCTTTAAGAGCCTACTTATAAGAATCCTTTGAGAGCCTCATAGAGCTTATATACAAATTAACAGTTTATTATTTTACGCCTGTCCCGATCTGAAAGTTTTTTTTTTACCATAAGCACTCGGATTATTTGCAAAATTGTAACAAATTGCATTTAATGCGGGACGTCTTGTTTCAAAATCTTCCGAAAAAATGATTTTTATTAATAATAATGGTGATAGGTAAAAGGGTTGCAAAAAAAACGTTATAACCCTACTGCACAATCGACCGAACATTCAGAAGAAAATAATTTATAACTTAAAAAGCACTTTTTTTTGAAATTAAATACTCATTTTATATTTATATCTCAATTAAAATCTTTTAACATCTATTAATCATGCGAAATAAAATTTCTGATGAATTCATTGCAGATTTATTTATTTTTTAACAAATTAAAAAAAAAAAAAAAAAAACCCTAAGCAATTGCTTTTATGTATGTAGTTATAAATGTATAACAAATATGATAAAGAAAAAATGTAAACTACTTTCAATCACGAAATTCTTTCAGTTAATTATAAATTTGCTTAATATTACAGCCAGCATGAAAATTAAAGTGTTTAGGCATGCATTACGAAATAGCTTTAATTACAATTTTGTTTAATTTCACACCTTTATGTACACTTAGAGAAATATGTTAAGTCATTATATATCAATAAATAGTCTCATTTCCTACAATGGATTATACTTGACTTGATCAACTTCATCAAAATTTATAAAACTTTTCGTTGGACGAAAATTTAAAAATATTTTAACTTTTTTTTAGTTATTTCTTCATTTTATAACTACACTCAGGAATTAATGTTGGTAAAACCAACTGCTGATGACAGTTAAAATAAAATTACAGTAGATAAAGTGTAACCTGCACTTGTACACTGAGAGAATTATCTTCACTTCAGTAATGAATTTGTCTCTGGAACTCGTCCATTGAAACTCTTCATAGAATCTATGAAACAGGTTTCATTAAAGTCAATATTTATGAAATGTTTGTAGAATTAATGAAAATCTTCATAAAACTAATGAATCATTCCGACAACGAAGCGATTCTTTCATATCAGATAATAATAAATATTTGTAGACTAAAAACAGCAAACAAAAATTTTAATATCTATGAAATTTGTACTATATTTACCTTGTTGAATGCAAATAACAGTATACCCAGCAAAAAATAGCGCTTCAAAGAAGCGCTTCCATAAGGCATTATTCAATTACGAAGCGCTTCCGGAAGGCATTCCAGAAGGAATTATTTTTGTTCGCGATGTCCCTATTGGTATGTCTCTTTTAAGCAGTTGAAAATCGCTTCTTTCAAGCAATAAATTCATTCCTTCTTAAGAGCTTCGGGAAGAGCTTCTGGAAGAGCTTGTGGAAGAGCTTCTGAAAGAGCTTCTGGTAGAGCTTCTGAAAGATCTTCTGGAAGAGCTTGTGGAAGAGCTTCTGAAAAAGCTTCTGGAAGAGCTTCTGAAAGAGCTTCTGGAAGAGCTTGTGGAAGAGCTTCTGAAAGAGCTTCTGGAAGAGCTTCTAGAAGAGCTTCTGGAAGAGCTTCTGGAAGAGCTTCGGGAAGAGCTTCTAGAAGAGCTTCTGGAAGAGCTTCTGGAAGAGCTTCGGGAAGAGCTTGTGGAAGGGCTTCTGAAAGAGCTTCAGAAGAAGCTTCTGGAAGAGCTTCTGGAAGAGCTTCTTTTAAGCGCTTTAACAATTACTTCTTTTAAGGCAATATAGAATGCATTAAAAAGTGCACATATTAATGCGCATTTTTGGTTTTTGGTTTGAGTTTAAACTATTTACCATGTTTTTATTAGGGATATAACTTTTTTTATTTTTTTAAAATAAGAATTTAAAATACTGATAAGATATACGATGTTACTTTTTCCCGATCGTTATAAAAGTTCACGTACCAAAAGCGTTGAAATTTGAAGTTTAAATATATATTTTTTTACAGAAATTATTTTTTTTTTTTGATTTTTCTTTTGGCAAAGTTTTATTAATTCTGCCATAAAAAATATTTTATTTTTAAAATATATATATTTTAATGGAATTAGGTACGCTGAATCCGAATATGTCAAACAAATCATTCACCCCATTTGTAGTAGGTTTTGCTTAATTATTCGAAATTTAATAGCAAAATTATGATTTTTTTTAAGAAAATAAATCTACATAACATAATCAATAATAATCATGTCGGTGTTTGTATTGCAAGGAAGTTGACAATTTCACATGTTCAGTGTTATACTTATAAATGTTATGTATTCTAATTTTAAATTTTATCACTATGTGTAAACTAAACATTCCACTGAACACATTTTTGTATTAAAAATTGAAAATATTCTGAAATATTTAGACAAGAATATTTTTAGATTAAAAAAATGGAGTATGCAACGTAAATATGAAAACCGCGATATTTTAAAAACTACAAATTAAACAAAAAGTGTGAATTACAAAGATAGGTTGTAAATTCTTTAGTAGTACACACAGAAAAAAAGATTCATTGTTGCAACCGAATTGTTTGCCAACCGAATTTTGATAGATACAAATATTTGTTTTTTTACTCAATTGGATCGACTCATATTTTGTTATGAATATTGATACTCATAATTATTCCAACCGAATTATAAAAATATGTTTGTGGACACAATCGGATTTATGTAGTGCATTCAACCAAATTTATTTAAGTACATTACACCGTATCCATTGAAATAAAACTTTTTTTTTAATTTTTTATTATTTATGTTAAATTTGTGGAATTTCTAAAATGTTCTACAATTTGAGCTAATATTTAAAAAAAAAAAATTATGACATGAAAACCTATTGCGTATGTGTTAGCCGATGTTTAAGTTTACAAACTCCATTCGCTTTAATCTTTTATCTCCAACAGCAAAACATTTAGGTGTTTTTAATTTGAAAGTAAATTAAAAATATTAAAATTTCAGTTATTGCTTGGAATTACATAAAGTTACATTAATTTATGGATCTCATTGTATTTATCACATTTCAAAATATACATATATAGTACACCACCAAAAAATAAAAATACACTCAAATCGTAGATTATTTTGGAAAGTACGCTGTTTTTGCCGATTTTATGATATTTAATTGGATTTGGTTTGGGTTACTGCCGATACTGTGTTCTGCCGATACCTAACTGTGATCTGCCGATACCTAACTGTGTTCTTTGGCATAATTTTCGCAAAATTAAAAAAAAAAAAAAAAAAAAAACAGCTGAAGTTTTAAAATTTGGAAATTTTGGTTTCATTGGTAAATCACCATACAACTTTTCACCAAGCAGCAATATGAAAACAATTTTTTAGTGAATGTATCTTACATGTCTAGTGAATCCATTTTGTATTGGTTTCGGTCTGAAAGTTAAAAACTATGAGCAAAAAAATAAAATGAATGAGAAAAGTATTGTAATTTCCAAGGCCATCAATTCTTTAAGTGAAGAATTTTCAACGTGAGACTTTACCTATTGTCCTATTTTTTAGGTACCTAACTCTATCCATTGTTTCTCTCAATTTAAAACACCTTGAGAAATAAGAGGCAGTTTCAATAGGTGTCGAAAATTTTGGGAATCAATGAAATATTTAATATATAATTTATTTGAAAAAGGAAATTAAAATACACAAAGAATTTGGCTACAATCACAAGAAATCAGTCCTCATTTTAACATTTTAAGTCAAAACGCAGCATAATACAAAATTACACAAATATGAACTAGGAACTGTTTCTGTTTTAGGAATCTTTAAACATCAGCGAAAAATCATGACAATATACCATAGATTGGTGAACGGTATAATAATGTGTTGGTGAATAATGTTTAAGACAATCTCCATAAGAATATAAAGCGTTAGAGTCTTAATTGCCTTAAACGGCACTACTGAATGCCTTAAATAATTACTTTATAGTAGGCATGACGGTGAAGCGCTATTTTGGAAGCATATAAAGGCAGCAACTGCTTACCAAATCGAGTTTTTTTTTTGTGATGGGTATGCTGCTAAAATCAACAGAAATATATTTTTTTTTTGCTGTTTAGAAGAATTGTTTGTAACATGCAATTAACTAAAATTTAGCTCAAATAAAACTAAAATTTTGTAGATTTAAAAGAATAACTTCTGCTTTATTATTATCTTATTAATATTTAGCAAAAAATAAAATCTTCTCGTTTCATCAGTTTTTTTTTTCAGGAAATATATTAAATAATTGTTTTCTATTAGTGCGTTAACTTTTCTCAGTGTATAAATGAATACCGATTTGAGCCCATTTTCAGTAGAGCGTGAATTTAGTTGGGCCATAAACGACTTCGTAGGTTGCAAATTTTCTTTAAAATGTAATTATTGCTTTATTTTTCTTTGGTCAATAATAATTTATTTTTTTTGGTCAATAGTATTTTTCTTTTTCTTAAGTACATTCAGAGAATTTTAGTAAACTAAAATTAATAAAAATTTTGAGCAAATTAATAAAAATTTCCTTTACAAAATAACGAACAATTTCTTAAAATCAGTAAAAGTCTTTACACTTCTTATTAAAGTAGTTTTTTGATGAAATTTCTTCGTTAATCTACTGACACTTTTAAATAAATAAAATTTTGAGTAAATAAAATTATATTTTTCCTTAAATTGTATGAAAACTTGCATAAACTTAATAAAAAGTTTCAATGGTCGAGTTAAAGTGAAAGTTCATTGCTTTAATGAAAAAAATGCATTAATATTATACAGAATGCTCTCTCAGTGTAGTTTAGTTTAGGAGTCAAAAATTTCGCTTTTCGTTTGTTAATGACAATTAGGCATTCTCGTAAAAAATTATATTCATGATATTAATGAAATTTTGCATACAGGCAATGAAATTGTACTGGAACTCTTTACATAAAACTTATACAATTCGTCATAAAACTTTATTTAAAAACATCATCAATACTTACTAACAGTTTCTTACTATTAATGAAGAAATTTCAATAAAACAAAAACTAGTTTCATAAAAACTATGAACTTTTCGCTTACTTTGCGAAGAAAAGTTTCATTAATTTAGTGAAAAATTTCATTATTTCGAGGACAATAAAATTTGTTCTATGTAGAAGAAACTATGAACAGAGAGAATATTATTGTTTTAATAAAATTTTTCAAAAACTGGTCAAATGCAGTGTCCGGCTATTTCCCATCATTCATTCATGTATATCAGTGTTAGTGTACCTTTGATATCGAATGAAGAATTTGTTGAATTCAGGGATTATAATAATCTAGATTTAAATATGCTGCAACAGCATGTTCTTCATTTCGATTTTGCTAGTTTCTATGATAATCCTAATGTAGATAATCAACTTTCAAGCTTTATGGCTTGTATAAACCATTTACACTCTTTGGTTCCTATAAAAAGATTTAGGATTGCACCGGCTAATGAAAGTTGGTTTAATACGCCACTGATAAATTATCATCTGTCACTTAGAGATTTGGCATTTAAAGAATATCTCAGAGTATCGATCCAAGACAGTGATTAGAAATGCTAAGCGTATGGCTCATACGAATAAATTTAAAAATCTTGATACGAGCGGGATGTGGAAGATGTTAAGATCCAATGGGTGTTTAAATACAGTTGACTCTGTAGATGATTTGAATCCGGATGAATTAAACATGGAGTTTTCGCATAACAGATCAGTTGATTCATTCGACCCCTTTGATTCAAATTTAAATTTTTGTGTTAACGGTTTCTCATTTCGTAACATTGATTTTGAAGATATGCGTTTTGCTCTTTCCAAAATTAAGTCTAATGCTTCCGGTTCTGATGATTTACCTCTAAAATTTATCAAAATAATTTTTCCTTTTATTCATAGGCAACTTTTGTATTTAATAAATAATATTTTTACTAATTCCAAATTTCCTTCTGATTGGAAAATTGCTAAGGTAATCCCTATTAGGAAGAAGGATTCTCGTCACGAGTTTAGACCAATTTCGTTGGTTCCTATCTTGTCTAAAATTGTTGAGCACGTTATTAAGGATCAGGTTATGATGTTTTTAAACGAGAATAACTTGCTTAATTCTTTACAATCAGGTTTTCGTACAGGATATAGCACAACTTCGCTTTTAATTGGACTCACGGACTCTATTAGACGTATTGTGGATAAGGATAATGTGGGAGTGTTGTTATCTCTAGATTTGTCTAAAGCCTTTGATAATATTAGTCATGCGATCTTAATACATAAGCTATGCAATTATTTCGGTTTCTCTTATTCTTCTTGCAAATTAATTTTTTCTTATTTGTCTGGACGACGTCAGTTTGTTCATTGTAATGACTCGAATTCGGAGTGTTTAGATGTAACCAGTGGAGTACCACAGGGCTCAGTTATAGGGCCTTTACTATTTATGTTATATATGAACGACTTTTTTAACGTACTTCATGGTTTTGAGTGTGATGCTTTTGTCTTTGCGGATGATATACAACTTCTTTTTTCGGGCCATCTTCAGCTCATTGATGTTTTCGAATATGACATAAATTAGCTTTTATCTAATATTTCTGCCTGGATGATAATTTGAAATTTGAATATAAACTCTACCAAGACAAAAGCTATGCTTTTTAAACCTCATAACTCTAAAGTGGATTTATCTATTACGATTAATGGCGAGCTTATTGAATTCGTTGAAGTTATGAGATGTCTAGGTGTTTTAATAGATAACAATCTAGAATTCGGTCGACATATAACCTGGTTAAGTTCCAAAATACATTTTACCCTGCGTAGATTATATGCCCTAAATCTTTATTTGCCACTTTCTATTAGAAATGTCCAACATTATTAATGTCCAACTTATTATACTGTATTGAAGTTTTTTCTGGGTGTAGTGTCGATGACTTCAATAAATGTAATTTACTGTTTAATAAAGTAATACGTTTTATTTACAAATTGAAGCCATATGATCATGTTTCGAGGCATATTTCTGATTTTTTGGTATGCAATTTTAATAATTTTGTTCGAATGCGATTGCTATTATTCTATCATAAAGTCATGCTCTCTAATTGCCCTGAATATGTACATAGACATTTTATACTCTTGAACACTGAAAGAAACCCTCAACTTTTATATTCCATTAGAAATTATATTATTCATGAACGATCATTTCATGTTCGTGTAGCTAAGTGTTGGAACCATTTACCCTTACCACTTAGATCTTTTGATCTATCTTTAAAAACATTCAAGTGTAAACTTGTAGCATATGCTTCTGTAAATGATATTTGATGTGCAAAAATTTTCAAAAATTTTCAAAATTCTCTAAACTGCAATACTTTTTGTCATGTGAGTTTATGACATTTTCTTTATTCTTTAATAATTCTTTTAAACTTTTTTCTTAAATTTTTGTAAGTTAAACTTGCTATATACAAACTGTTTTATATTGTTAGAAAATAGGATATTTAAGGTTTTATAGTTTTAAGTGACATAATGAAGTTGATTGTTAATGTTGGTCTACCAACTATATATGGCCCGAAGGGCTCGGTTGGTTTTTTGAAATAAATTAAATTAAAAAAATTAAAATTCCTTAAATTTAACGAAAAAGCTTCATAATATTCTTGGAAATAGATTTTAATAATACTCGTATGGGTTACCATATGGCAATTTTAAAAAATGGTCACAATATTTTTGCAAAAAAAAACTAAAACTCGATTAACTTAATATATTTTTGTATAAAGATTTGTTTACAAAATTATACAAATTTTTAATTTTTTATATATCTTCAACCGTCTGGAATTTATATGCTGTCAAAGTTTCAACTTTGGCTGCCAATACTTCCACTAGAGGGCGCTTGAAGTCAAAAAAATTACAAAACTTTCTTAATGAAGCATGGTTCTATATATGTGGAAAGTTTGGTTGGAAAATGTCCAGCGGATCTATGACGTGCCATTAATGATATATATAAAAAGTAAAAACTTTTATTAGATTTTTTTAACATCTTAATTTGTATATGCTCATAAATTAAACTTTAAATGTACATTTATAATCTAAACAAAATACACACATTTTCTTACAAATTTACACATAAATCTTTGTCAAAGAACCAGAACGTAAATAAATGTATAACGTTGCACAAATAAACTACTCAAATTATTTTTGTATAAATTTTTGATAATTATTTGTTTTGAAGCAAAAAAAAAAAAACACCAAAAACCAACAAACAAATTTGATGAGCCTATAAAAAAAAAATATATATAAGTACATATGTGATTTATACAGATTTCTTTGTGATGACTGTAACATATTTTGTCACCCGAAAATAAAACAAAAACAATTAAAAAGCAAAAAGACCATAAAACTTGCAAAGTACAATCCACTTCAAAAATCATAAAGTTTACGTACGTAAAAATATAAAGAAAAATTGTTTTGAAAAGATTTTAATAGCTATTGGAGTACGAGTACGTTGAAATGTCTATGATTATGATGCACAGTGGGGCGGACTCCATATATTTTGAAAATAATTTAGACATATTTTACCGGCTGTCATGAAATTTTACACAATTATAGACAAAGTATAATGTTTTTCATTATTTAAAAAAAAAATGCTTCGTTTTTTAAAAAAAAAAGTTTAATTGATTTACTTAAAAATTTCATTATTTTTCATCCAACTAAATTATCTCTGTGTGTATGGTTTGTGATCGAGACTTAAACTCGGTATTATTTTGGCTTCGGACAATGTCATGAAAATCTGACCAGCCACTAAAAAATGGCTGAATTATTTCAAAAATACTAAGAATTTGTTCCACAGTATAATAATGGTCAGTGTTGATAACTTTCGTAAATATAGCGGAAAAATAGCTAATTTGGCAACAAGGATAATGCTTGTTATAATAAATATTTGAATATATCGTCGTATGAATATTGGTGAGACCTATAGACCATTTCTGGCAAAATTGAGTTAAGAATTGATTAATGTGTCCTCTTTCTAAATCTTTAATCCGTTTTTATATACCTCGTATCAATTAGGAGATATCCAGCCCCATATGTGCTGCGTATCCCTATTTATACAAATTTCTTAACATTGGTATAGTGTATTGACCACTTTTTGGCCAATGAGTCAAACTTTCTATAGAAAAATAAAAACATTATTCGTCAATCTTGGTTTGACACATTTGAAATAAGCAACGCATATAAAACAAAAAATAATAAAAAAGTTTAAGCATTGGTTTGCACTATGACAACCTAGTTTTATAATGGTTAAAAGAAAAAAAAAACTTTTGACCTACTTGAAAGAAAAACAATAAAATTGTGATAAAAACGGCTTATAGGCCATATAATAAAAAAATCGTTTTTTAGAAAATTGTTAATAACTCTGGATACACAGTGCAAAAAGGCGTAAAAATTAACAATATTGTTTATAATAAATGCAGCTATAGATATAGCAAACAAAAAAGAAAACCTATCTTGAAGAAATTTAATAATTTTGTTGTAAACTTTCTTTATCGTTTTTCTCGCAAAAATGTTTTTGGTCGGTGCGGCTCTCTAATAATCAATCGACGATATGGTATCAGCAAATGTGTGTGTTATAATGCGCAGTGGGCGTTGGAACATTATTTAAAAAAAAAAAAAACTAATATTCAAATATATTTTAATTTTTGTATTAAAAATACAAAAATATTACTATATTTGCATATATTTAGACAAAATATTGTTCTACCTCAAGTCCAAAATATAATACGATATTGTCATATTAGATTTACCTTTGTTGCTTTTTAAAAAGTTTAATAATGTTCGTGATAAACAATACAATCTTCAGAAGATTATATGAAAGTCCGAAAAAACAATTTTTGTATTTTTAATAGAAAAATTAAAGCATTTTTAAACAATCCGCATACCGCCGCTCTTCTCATAGAAACACTGTTTGTTGGGATATATGTTGTTTTTACAAATTGTAATACAACAAACACACATACATTTTATGACTTACAAAGTACTCGTATACTGATATATAAAAATTTGTGCTTATCAAAAAGATTTGATTTTATGATTATTACGTTTACCAAATCAGTCAGTTTGTGGATGTATGTAATGTCTCAGTTTGAGTTAAGCCAATTATCGTTTTCTTATTGCGGACAACTGACGATTGGGGTGATGCCTATGCAACAGTTGTATTTAGAAAGGATGAGGTAAGGAAGAAGAATGCATGTTTTTCTCAAAAAAAAAAAAACTATAAACACTATTAAATTTCAAACCAGACTAAGTAGTTTCTGCCTTTTTTAATGGGCAAGCGTCATCAGTGATTTTTCATTTAAAGTGCATTTATATTATTATTATTTATGTATTATAATTGTCACATTGTCTCTATATGATAAATTTGTTCTACAACCTGCCGGCCGTAAGAATCGTTTTTTTTTTCTCTCTTACATTACAAATGTAACAATACCAAGTCGTGGCCGCTTAGCGATCACACCCAAGTATGGCCTTGAATGCAATGCAGCTAAATTGCAGTTTTCTTTCTTATTAGCTTTCTGTTATACTCAGACATAGTTAAACCGACATAGCTAAATTTTGGTACAGTACTTAGGTACAACATTACAAATAAAATACTAAAAGTCCCCATTAATCTCATGCCGGCGAAAAGTCAAGCCCAAAAGTCAAAATTTTGTGTTTTTTTTATATTTCTCGTAAACGGTAGGTTTTTATCAAAAAAAAGTTCAAACAAAAATAGTAGATCATAAAATTATCTACTTTGATTCGGTTTTGGACTTCGTTGACATCGATATTGCCTAACTCGTTAACACAACTTATTTGAAGTATTTTAAATATGGTACAGGCACGTCATCGACACACACAAAATAATACATTACAATTAAATTTTTCAAACTATATAACATTTTGGACCAGTGTGCAATATGTGTTTCAAAATTGTTTATTTTAATTATGAGTGTCCACTTAAATTTGTGCGTCAACAAGGTCTGAGAGCGGTAAAAAATGTTCGAGTAAATTTGAAAACAAAATTGCAGAAATTGTTAAACAGAGTTTCCAAATATTTATATAAAAAATTCCTTTTCTGCCGTTTTAAATGGAGACTTTTTCAATTTAAAAAAAAAATAATAATATTTTTATGAGAATTGTATACAATTTATGAAAATCTGACCGATCGGATCATTAATTATCATGCTTGAAAGTCTAGCTTTTATTGAAATACTACTACCGTTATAAAAATTATAATATCAGGGTTGCCATATGACAGTTTCAAAAAATGGCCAAAACCGTGATATTTTTCTAGTAAAAATAAAAAATAAGTCCATTTATTTTATTTTTGATTAAAAATGTGTAAAAAATAATAATATACAAAATTTAATTTCATTTAATATCTCTGACATTTATGATTTACGAGAACGGTTCCAAAATTAGCCGACATTACGTATAGATGGCGGCAGTAGTTTGAAAAGTGGCAACCTTATAAAACATATGTTTTAAGTTCTAAGCGCCACGTTGTTTAGTATATTTTTGAGCCATACAAAATAAATTATCCCAGTAAATTTGTAAACATGGGAAAAATTGGTCACAATACTTTCAGTTGAAAGGTATCAGTTGAACCAATATTAAAGCCGAGCCAGATTCTTCTCTGGAGGAATCTGCTCCTTCGTTTACAATTATAAATTATTGGGTGGCAGGATTTAAGCGAGGTCGTACGAGCTGTCAAGGCGAACACCGTATTGAGGTGTCCACGCCAGAAACGGTTAAGATATCCACAAAATGGTATTGGATGATCATCGGCAAAAGGTGAGTGAGCTGGCTGAAATGATGGGCATGCCAAAAAGTGCCATGCTCTGCATATTGACTGAAAATTTGGAGATGAGAAAGCTGTGCGCAAGATGGATGCCGCGTTTGCTCACAATAGAATAAAAACAAACAGTTCACACATCCACTATTGCGATGGCCAAAATCAATGAAATAAAGTTCGAATTGCTTCATCAAGCACCTTATCCGCCAAATCTACCTTCCTCGGATTATTTTCTATTTGCAAACTAAAAAAAGTGGTTCGGTGATGATTTGATTTGCCAACAATAAAGAGGTGGAGTCTGCGTTTGATGGCTATTTTAAGGACAGTTCTTACTATAAACTAGAGGAGATTATGTTGAGGAAGTGTTGTTGTTTTCTTTGTTAGGTTAAAAATTAATAAAATACAGAATGTTTTTTTTTGGCGGTTCTAAGTTTCAAGCAAATTAAAATCATTAAAATTACAGTTTTTGCTTCGATTTAATTAAAGCAAC
The DNA here is from genome assembly GCA_021234595.1 of Delia radicum. Lineage (NCBI taxonomy): Eukaryota > Metazoa > Arthropoda > Insecta > Diptera > Anthomyiidae > Delia > Delia radicum. The sequence goes on from CM037851.1 coordinate 20,901,454, forward strand.
ATTAATGTATAGATATCATTGTATTTATAACATTTAAAAATATATATTACAATACCAAAAACTATGAAATACACTTAAACAAATTTTTTGTCATATATTAGAACTTAAAAAGAAAACCGCGAAATAAATCAAATAAATTTCGCTGAATTTTTAAAAATTTTTAAAAATTTCATAAAATTTTTAAGTTTAAAATGTTTTAAATGTTTTTATGGCTAGGAGGTGCAATTTACACGCAATACGCTAGCCAATTTCAAATATACTTGTGAATATCAGCTGCAAAAAACATACATTTTAAAAAAATATACGCCAATTCCTTATAAGTTTGTGAAGTTTGTATCCCGTTATTGGTGCGCTGACATCAACGCGATGTAACTGAAGCTATATAAATTTACACCAATTTTCAAATACTGTTCTCAAACCTCAATTGCATTAAACGGCGCAAAAACCCTACACCAGACTGAAAATTAATATCTATGTAATTTCAGAAATTTCGGGCTCATTAATTATTTAGAATAGGCATAAATCTGAGCTAGGGATTTTCATCCACTATTTGCAAAATTTCGCACAATTTTAGAAGCCTATTTTTAAATGGTACTTATACTTTTTAATTGATTCCTTATTAATAGCAATGAAATTTAAAACCATTTTTATTAATCAATGAAATTAAATCCTCAAAATAATTATCAATAATTAAAAAAAAAATGGCAATGAAAATAATTTCATTACCATTGCACTGATTTACATCATCATTTCATTAGTATAGTTAATTCATTACTCCCATGTATGAAACTAAACATGCAAAATTTTCAACTTCCTTGCAATACCGGTAAGATATGCTGATACAAACAACGGCATGATTGTACTCAGAGGGCAAATAATTTGGTGTAGATTAAAACAAATTTCCTAATTTTTTGGTTAAATTTCGAAAGTGAGCTGAATGGTGTAAATACAGTGCAAGCTCGGTATTCGCGACTACCCATTATCGCGACGGCTTAATTTTTAACATTGCAGGTTCTATAATCGCGACAGTTTAACGAAAAACGGGTTCCATTTTCGCGACTTTTATCTGTTTTTTTAAACTTGATTACACTGTCTATAACCAAAAAAATTAAATTCCGTCTTTTGGTATATTTATCTTTTTGGATGATTTTGATCTTCAATTTTGTCAGTTTATTCGTGTCATTTGTTGTGTAAATACATCTCTTAATATGGGAAAAGTTCAACATATTTTAAAGCCAACAATTTCTCAAAAATTTTGAGATTTTAAAAAAATTTAAAAATCGGTTACCGCATTATAAAGCAAGAAAATTCATTAAAAAAGTTCGTACGTACAACAGAAAGTGGCCCTGGCAAACGTTGCACCTTAAAGAAAGCTGAGTACCCAAGAATGGAAAAAATGCTTTATAAGTGGTTTGTAAAACAAAGGGGAAAATTTTTCCAATATCAGCAGAGATTTACGAAAATTACGGGCGAGAAATTGTCTTCGAAACCTCATCTTATTGATCCATTTGTGAAAGAGTTTAAGGATTACGTTAATGAGCACGGGTTGACTCTTAACCAAATCTACAATGCAGACGAATCCGGTTTATATTATAGTATGCTTCCAAGTCACACTCTTGTCACATGTAATGAGAAAATGGCTCCCGGACGCGACGTGTCACAGAGTTGAGGAACTGGTTTAATTATAGCAATGAATCTACCACCCAATTGCACTGCGTTTATGCGTTAGATCAAAACGTTAACAACTTTCAAATTAAATTATAAAAAACAACTGCTCACCCACTTGCTTGGCGAGAAGGGAACAAATTTGGAGCTCAAACTAAAAAGCTTCAATCTCAAAAATGCAGTTCAGATACTAGCTACGTCAGGGGATAAAATATCAATGTCCCATGTCCGAAAATCCTGGAACGCCTTGCTCGAATTCTTAAATATTTTACAAAATATAATTCAGGAAGAAAACGAAGATCTTTCAACTATTGGTACACTTGTTGCTCAAATTGGTACGGAACATCTTTTCACGAATGCTGACATAAACAAATGGATTCATAAAGAATTGTATGTGGAAAGTAATGACGAGCACATGGAATTATCAGATACGGAATCGGCGGATTTATACGATAGTGGTCATGCAGAAAACAAAATTAAAGTGGACGATGCTTTGAAAAATGATAACCCGACAACAGCACTATATGAACTACTTGATTCAGCAGTTATTTTAAAAAAAGCAAATATGTTTAAAATGTAAATATATCAATAAAAACAATTCAAATTTTAAAAATGACATACAATTTTTCAATAAAATGTTGGGTCCTGTTATCTCGAAAATTCAGTTTACGCGACAGGTCTGGTTTTTAATTAAAATCGAGATTGCACTGTATATGAAAAAAATTAATATTTGGATTCAGCGTACCAAATTAACAATTAAAAAAGAAGTTCTGCAAAAATTTTGTAGAGTAGTGTAATTAATTTGTAGAGTAGTGTAATTAAAAATTATAAAAATTTTTCACAAAATTTTTATGTTAAGACATATGTAGCTTTGTTAATACATTTATTTTCTAGGAAATTTAGAAATTTATTGTTATTTCAACAATATCTAATCGCCATAAAAAGTCTTTTTAAATTTTAACAAAACAAAAACTATAAATCAACTAAAAACTATAAAAAAAAAACCATTTTTGAAAATAAGCGCCAATTGTACCACAACCATTCAAGTTTAAGCTTAAGGCTATCATTTCTCAATAAAAACTACTAAACAGAGTGATGAAAAAACGGCTGAAAACAAGAACTTCTGAAAGTCGATATTTAAAAAAACGAAAAAAAACAAAAGAGATGATATGCCACAGATGATACCTTTTTAATGGGCAACTTAAAGATAAACTAACTGGTTGACTGACTGTATGGAAAAACTATAAAAAAAAAAACTAAAGAAAAATATGACGACAAGACATTTATGATTATTATTTTGTATATTGACTTTTATTGCATCTTTGTTGCTAAATTTTTGTTTTGTTGTTGGTCGTTGTTCCATCTCAAGTGAAACAAAACTTTTTTATTAACTTGTGAGAAGAAGAAAAAACGAACCAAGCATTTTAAAATTGGTTAGAAGGGGAAACAAACAATTGCATATCCTTGTGATTATACATAAGTTTCTTCTTAAGAAAACCCTTAAGTTTTTAAGATGTTGTTGATTACGACGATCATGATGATGATGATGATGGTAATATCGTTATACTTAGGTGGGTAATAAAATTTTGTAAATTTAAACAAAAAGGTTACCCTCTTAAACAGGTATGGCAAAACTATGGTACATGAGACATTTTTAGCATCCACTACAAATAACTACATAATGTAGTAAAAACAACAGTACGTACACGGCTTTTGTATCTAATGTAAGAAGTCTTTGCAAATACAACTCTTGCATGTTTACACTAAAAGGAAGACATTAGTAAAAATGTTTTGGTAAAACTACTAAAATATTTTTAAAAAATTACTTTGCAAAAAAGTTTGCTAACTAATAGTAAGATCAGAATATCGAAACGAAATCGGTTGAATCTACATATCACACACCTAGTTCAAAAGTGACTCAACTCAAAATTTTTAATTGTTCAAAAATCGAAAAAAAAATATTTGCATCTTATACCAATTGAAACATAAAGAAGGACATAACTGTTTTTTAACCAACAGTTAACAACAACAAAATACACTGATATTTTTTTTTTAAATAAACACGTGTATTGTGCATAGTTTAAGCATATAAACCCGAAAAATTAAAATTTTGAGTTGAGTCACTTTTGAACTAGGTGTGCGATATATCTAGTTATATTTGAGCTATATTTTAGTTAATTGAAAATAACAAATTAATCTGCTAAAATCAGAACCTAAATTTAAGCAGACAAAAAAAATCACAAAGAAATGTAAAAGTTATTTTTAGATATTCTTTTTAAATGCAAATTAAAATCTGCTATTTTGAAATCATCAATCTAAAATATTTTTAGCAAAAATTCATGTTGATTATAGCAAAATAAAGTATTATTTGCATTCTGCTAAATTTAAGGTAAATATAGCAAAAATTTTGTTGATATTAAAGTTTTTGCTTGCTATTTTTAGTCTACAAAGTAGTTAGTAAAAGTTTTAGCTAAAATTAAAAAAAATATATATAAAGGGTCCGCCATCTAACGTTTTTTTTTTAACTAGTGCTTATTTCGTGAATGGTAGCACTTAGCTCATGTCTGATTTGACAGATACACGCAAAGAAAAAACATGGTTAAGGGAACCATATTCCAAGAGCATCATACATTTTTGGATTTATGATTGCGACAACCATGTTACTATGCTTGTGGCAACCATAGTCTTAACTGCTTTTGTATCATAATATGATAATTAGATTGCCATATTATGGTTCCAAATATATCCCAATATTATCATATTATGGCTCTGGAAATTTGTATGAATTATCATAATATGAGCCCTACAGTATTCTCCCAGCATTCTATTGAAGCTGTATTAAAAAGATATGCATGTTTTTTAATAGTATATTTATTTAATAATTCACATATTTAAATAAACTTAGGTTTAAAATAATTTAAGTAATCCAATTGTCTTTGCGCAGAAGAACCATAGTATAGTCCTAGTTATCATAGTAAGATCATGGACAAGAATTTCGTCATCATTTATTACCATGTTATGATTATTGCAAACCTATTATGATTATTTCATACTATATACTTAAAAGCAAGTGCATTTTGTTTAAATTTTTTTTTCACATTTTTTTTCTTTACCAATATTTTTTGAGTAATTATAAACAATTAAATAATAAAGCACTTTTTTGTATCACTTTTTTATAATAAACAATAACTTTATTTAACGGGTGAGCGATAATTAAACTTTTGACTAGACTTCCAGGGCAGACCGAGTTGAGAATACAATTTATTCCTTCTTCCACAAACAAATCACCATTACAATTACCAGCACTACGTTCTTTGTACGCAACAATTAAACTTTTGCCTAGACTTCCACGGTAGACCGGGTTGAGACTGCAAACTTATTCCTTCTTCCACAAAACAGACACCATTAAAATTAACACCACTACGTTGTTTGTCCATTGTTAATGTCTTTTTGTTTAATATTATTTAATTTGTTGGAGCTGACTGATTCTTACAACTTCTTTTCTCAAAATCTCAAACAAGAATGAAACTAAAAGAGCGAAGACGCTCATAAAAAAAACCAACTGATCAACTTATAGTTGGTGCAACTCTAATATGGCTGCAGTTAGATAGAGGAATATGATAATAAATATTGTAGTATGATTGTAGACAACACAATAATATGATAACTGAAAAAGAGCGAAATTTTTACTAGAACATGATAAAAGCAACCATATTAATGGTGAAATATGATTGATACAATAATAGTTTAATTGAAACAATCATTTATTGCTGTAGGAAACATAGTTTTGTGGCCGCAATCATATTGCAACCATATTTTTTTCTCTGCGTGTAATTAGTTTTATCCTTCCGCTGAACGAATATGGTTGTGTATACGCTTGAACAACGCTGGGAAATATTGCGACATTACTTTGAAAATCATGGTAATGTTGCAGAATGTGTGCCGATACAGCCAAAACGAGTCACTGTTTGGTGCGGATTTTGATCCAGAGGCATAATTGGGCAATTTTTCTTCGAAAATGAGCAAGGAGTGGCCGTTACAGTCAATGGCGATCGTTATCGGGCCATGTTGAACGAATTTTTGTTCACAAAAATTGAAGAGGAGGAAATACAGCTGCACACAATCGATAATGGGCTTAAAAATTGGACCGATCGTGTAGGCTACTGCATGGCCAGCCGAGGCAGCCATTTGCAGGAAATTATTTTCCATTATTAACCGGAAGGATTGTACTTTCAAATAAAAAAATAAATTTGAGAAAATATTCAGTAGTTTTATTTTTATAGCATTTTCAAAAAAAAAAAGTTATTTGGCGGACCCTTTATAATAGTACGATTTTTAATGATTTCAAAGTTGGGTCAATTTGATCTAACATACGTAACAGATGGAGTATAATTTTAAATAGGACAGTAGTGTTAATATTATAGAGTTTACTTTCATGGTATTGAGGCAAAACTTGGAAAATAAAAAAAAGAATAAACAGGGTGTTAAATATCAAATATCTCGAAAACTAAACGTGCGATTTTAAGAAAAACTTCCAGATTTTTTTTCAGCGTATAAGAATGATTTACACATTTTGGATCCTTTGGTTGTTTTATAGTGTTATCTATTTTTTGGCACCCAAACTCTGCAAGTCTTGCTCTCCTTGCTCTAGCACATATCCATTCCATTTCATATGCTTGATATTAATGATCATATTATTTGCAATTTCTGTTGGTAGTATTTAAAGAAACCAAGATAATGCGGATTATTATGATTATTCGTATGATAATTATGCTAAGTTTTTATGAACAAACCATAAAAAAGAGGTTAAAATTCAAGATGATTTTATTCGTATGTATAATGAAGAGAATTTTTTATGATAATATTTTTTATGATAAAAAAAAAGAACATACAAACAGCTAAAATATAATAATCAGGAAAGTATAATTATTAAAAATTATCTACAAACTTAACCCTTTCACAACCGAACTTAAACTGCTGGAAAATTAAAATTTTTTCTGCGGATTCGTGTTTATGGGTCAAACATTTCTAATCAAAAGTGTTGTCAAAAATATTTTTTTCAACTCTTTATATAAAAAATCCATGGGACATATATATTACATTGGTCGTCAACGGTCAAAATTAGTGGACAAATACTTTACCCAAGTAATAAGTCGAGTTTATTTCTATTATATTGTTTATTTTATATGGAACATGTAAGTTTTCTGTACTATATACGACTATATCAACATTTTTATAATAGATTGTGTTGTAAATTGTTCTAAAATATCTTTTTTAGGTGATATTTATAAATTTCGAGATTTGGAATCGGGAGATACAAATCTATAAATGTCACTTTTTTTAAATCAAATCTATACGAAACAAAAAATAAAAAAACCGAAAAAAACTCCTCTTTTTACCTTTGACGACCAATGGGATATATACAGTCAAGGAATAAAGTCTACATACACCCTAGGGATTTGAAGTTCTAGTGAATTAGTAGCGATAATTGAAAAACATTTTATATCAATGTTTAAGGCATTTAAAATAAAGATTATTTGAAGAAAAAAAATATGAAAAAAATAAAACATGGAAATTTTTAGGGAAAAACATAATTAGTAGCGGGAAAAAAGTCTACATACTGCGTGACAACAGCTTGCTAAGACAATTAAAATTGCTAAGACATTTAAATTAATTCGTGCTACTGTACAGACGATCATTAGAAATTATAATAATACCAATAGTACCGAAAGTAAGCCACGATCTGGCAGACCTATGAAGCTTTCGAGACGTGATGTTAGCAGTATTATTAAAGTAGTCAACCAGGATCCGAAAATAAGTGCCCCAAAATTGGCGGAACACATCGAAAAATGTTCCAATATAATTGTTACTCCACGAACAATAATAAATGTTTTACATGACAATGGATTTAATAGCAGAGTGGCACGCAAAAAACTACTAATTTCAGCGAAGAATTGTAAACTTCGCCTTGAGTTTGCTAAAGCACATCTAGACAAGGATATGGATTTTTGGAAGCGTGTTATATTTACCGACGAAAGCAAATACAACATTTTTGGAAGTGATGGTCGATCCAAAGTTTGGCGAAACCAAACACAGCATTTTATCCAAAGAATATAATACCTACTGTTAAACATGGTGGTGGTAATGTTATGGTTTGGGGCGCCATTGCGTCATCTGGAGTTGGTCGTTTGGTTTTTGTCGAGGGTAATATGGACCGCTATCAATATAAGAACATATTGAAACATGATCTGCAGTCATCTGTTGATAGCTTGGGCCTGGGAAATCAATGGATTTTCCAACACGATAACGACCCTAAGCATACTGCACACGTTGTTAGAGACTGTCTTCTAAATACTATGCCCCAAGACAGCTCAATTCACCACCCCAGTCTCTAGATTTAAACCCTATAGAGCACATATGGGACGTTTTGGAAAAATCGTTAGGAAAATATATATATTTTAATATTAGTAGCACTGAAACATTGAAAACCGTCCTTATTCGTGCATGGGCCGAAATAACACCCGATATTATGGAAAATTTAGTGAGATCAGTGCCCCGTCGTCTTCAAGCAGTTATTGATGCTCAAGGTGGACCGACCAAATACTAAAAGTTAAAATTTTTTATTTTTTATATAGCATTTTGAAATAATGTTTAATTTTTGTAGCTGTATGTAGACTTTTTTCCAATTAATTTTTAATGTTTTTGTTATTATTGTTTTTATTATGTAAAAGAATTACTTTTTTATTTATTTATTAATGCCTTAAATATTGACATAAATATATTTTTTAATTTTCTTCACAAACTCTATAAAACCCCTAAATCAAAAGGTGTATGTAGACTTTTTTCCTTGACTGTATATCCCATATTGTATCAGGGTCCTAAAGGAATTGGAATGAATCAATTCCGTTAGGATATTCTGAGTGTTTATATTTTGTTGTTTTTGGATGTCCTATTATCAGAATTTATTCATTTATTCAACAGAAACCCAGAAGAAAAATATTTTTTTGTCGACAGGTGTATAACACCTACGAAAATATGTCAAAATAACAAAAACGTTTTTAAAATAAACAAAAAAAAAAATCGTTTATTTGATGAAAGTGTTTGTTCTTTTCACCTCTCTCCACTATCCCCTTTCTAAAGAAAGCAACACTTTAATAAATAGGCAGAATTTCCTGAGTGTTGATTCTCTTTTTGAAAAAAAAAAGATATAAAAAAGATTTTGTATTTTCAAGCATGGATTAATAAATGGTGCTTTTTATAGAGGTATAGAAATTTGAAATTTAATAAAACAAAGATAAATTTTTTAAATTGACATGAAATTTACTTTATTCGAAAGATAATCTTCTGGCATTATAATTTAAATATGACTTCTGGCATATGACCGCCACGGCTGGCTCGGACGTAGTCTAATCTGGAGGTCCAATTTTCGATGACTTTTTTCAACATTTGTGGTCGTATATTGGCAATAACGCTGCGAATGTTGTCCTCCAAGTGGTCAATCGTTTCGGGCTTATCGGCGTAGACTAGCGACTTTACATATCCCCACAGAAAATAGTCCAGCGGAGCTAAATCGCACGATCTTGGAGGCCAATTCACGGATCCGAAACGTGAAACTATTCGGTTACCAAACGTTTCCTTCAACAACTCAATTGTAGCACGAGCTGTGTGAAATGATGTGCCATCTTGTTGAAACCACAGCTCCTGCACATCATGGTTGTTCAATTGATGAGCGAAAAAGTCAGTAATCATGGCTCTATAGGGGTCACCATTGACTGTAACGTTCTGACCAGCATCGTTTTCAAAGAAGTACGGACCAATGATTTCACCAGCAATGACTTCTTCTGTACGCACACTGATAATAAAAAAAAAATGTCAAAATAACAAAATGTTTCGTAAAATACACGAAAATTTGTTTATTTTGAAATTGTTTTTCGTATTTTTAGCATGAATTATTATGAGTGCACTGTACGACGTCTCTGTGGATGCATATTATACTTTAGAGTAAACGTGGTGCGAAAAGGTTCCATAGTTAATCGAGTTAATTGCTCTGATGGACGATTATGTTGACCGTAAAACAGACGTAGTGCGCGATACGCATTTTTACAATTTGGAAGCGTTGTTCAGGCGTCAGTCTATTCATGTTGAAATGTCAAACCAAACTAAACATAAATCACTTGACAGCTGACAAAATGGCAGCCAGTTAAAAAAGTGATGCCAACTTAAAATTATATACCTGTATAAAAAACACCCTTTATAAATGCATAAAATCTCAAAAATGTTAAATACACAAAATGTTTAAAAAATATTCTATTTTAATAGTTAATTTTAAATTTAGTTATAATATAGATTTTTTAAATGTTTATTAGCATATTTAGCTGAGCGTATTACATATTTATTCGTATTTAATAGTTTAAATAATTATTTGTTTTTTTTTTATTTCTTTCCAGGGATGATTAAATTATTTCTGCAACAAAGAACGCTTTATATGGACACGGGTCTATTACTATTCTATCGATGAAATGTTAACTTTTTAAAATAATTAATAATTTATACATAAAAATTAAGTTTATTTTTTAGTATTTTTTTTTTTTTTTTTTAATACAGGAATTATGGAAAATTAAACCAAATATGGTTGTAAACAACTTAAGAAATTATCAAAATATAAATGTACACTTAAAAAAAAAGTATCTATCTAAACAAAAAAAAAAAAAAACTTTAAAAAACTATACATGAAATGTCCATACGTTGTGTGAAAACAAAAACTACATACAGAAATTAAATTATAATTGCAACAAAAAAAATTATAAATTTTTAAAGTCATTAGTTATGTTTTTTTTTTTGTTGTTGTCTAATAATTACGATCTCAAGTTGAAGAGTACTAACTAATAAAAATTACAAAAATTATAAAAAATCTTAAAATTTCGTTATTACTAACGATACCACCATACAAGGTACACACATTGGCAACTAATCTCGTAATTAGTAAAATAAAATTTTGACATAATCTTGAGGCATGAACCCTAGAATGTCAATGATAAGCCACCATATCGTACCTTAACTACCAAAAAGTGGTAAGCGCCAACGTCATTATTTAACAGCAGAGGCTTTTCTAGCAGACTTGGATGACGTCAATTACATTTCACAATTAGACATACGCTCACAATTGTGAGTTTAAACGCTTCCTTGGCAGATTCGTAAAATTTGTAATATCAAACATGGGGATTAGTAACAACATATGTGTATTTATTTACAGGGCAATTACTCAATTACACCCAATTACATGTAATTAGACATAAAAAAAAGTAATTGGCCAGTAATTAAATAAACAAATATTAGTATTATATCCCATATCTGATGTTGACAAAATTGAAAATTTTACACGCAAGCATTTAAATCCACAAGTGTGAACGTAAGCCTGAAATTATTAATGATATAGAAAAATTTCGCAAGTGAATGATATTGAAATATAATTGACGTCGCCCAAGTCTGTTTTCCACTTATTTCTTTTAAATTTCCTTTGGTTTGTCCAATTGATATGGAATATTGACTATGTTCGAATTTCATAGAAATTGAATAATTCAAAGAAAAATTAAAAAAAAAAAATATTAAAAAAAAACATTTATTGTTAAATTATGATTTTGGCGCTTACGTTTTTTTGTGGTTAGAGCTCGATATAATCGGCCAAATTCTTTTCTATGGATTTACCTTTTAATGGTTGTACCATTTGTTGTTTAATTACTATTATTTTTTTATAATATTTCTTTTTAAAAAAAATCGATCTCTTAATGATTTTCTTTTAATATTTTCTGAATATATAACACAATTTCATTAATTACATATTAAAATATTAGCATGAATATACAAGTATGTATGTATGTGTGTAAAAAAAAAAATTAGTCAAAAAGTAGTTGTAAAAAAATATTAATTATTAAAAAAAAAAAACTTATTTGCTTAAATATGTCGTAAATATTATAGATTTAGTTTAATAACTTGTAAATGTGTTAAATAAAAACAAATATGAGTCATTCCATGTCAAACCGATCGACTTTTTACATCACGATTTTTGTTTGCTGTGTAATTTGGCAGACGTATTCTTATTTTAAAATATTTGAGCCGTATTTTTGGAAAAAAAAAATGTTAAAGCATTAATTTGCGAAATATTTCTATATCATTAATAATTTCAGGCCTACGTTAACACTTGTGAACTTAAGCGCTTGCATGCAAAATTTTCAATTTTGTCAACACCAGATATGGGACATAGTCAGGCACGTAGATAGGCTCTAGCCCCCCCCCCCCCCCCCCCAAAGGATTTGACAAATTTAAAATCTTAATACAAATTGTAGGAAGTAACAATGTTAATGATAAATTTAATATAAAAATATTTATTTTTGTTTTGGATCAAAAAATTACAAAAAATTACAAATTTACAATCAAACAGATTACAAAAAAAAAATACATAATCAAAATAAAAACTCGAAAAAGCCCCCCGAAGCAAATTCCTAGCTACGTGCCTGGACATAGTACTAATATTTGTTTATTTAATTACAGGCCAAATTACTTTTTTATGTCTAATTACATGTAATTGGGTGTAATTGAGTAATTACGGTGTAATTAAATACCCATATGTTGTTACTAATCCCCATGTTTGGTATTACAAATTTTACAAATCTTGCAAGGAAGCGTTTAAACTCACAATTGTGAGCGTATGTCTAAAATTATTAAAGATATAGAAAATTTTAAAAAGTGAATGATAGTGAAATGTAATTGACGTCGCCCCAGTCTGGTATTTAAAAGTAATATTTTATATTACGTTTTCACTGAACATGTTATGGACGCGTTTTACAATAAAACATGTTTTGTACATGTTTTCCCATACATTATATTTTTCACTAAAACACGTAAGTGGAAACATATTTTTTACAAAAATACCACAAACATTTTTATGATACTTGAAAATGCTCGTAACAACAACAATAAATTCAAAATCGAGCTTTTGATTGATTATGAATGCTTGCAGGTGTGGCAAGATTTTTTTTTGCTGCGTGTCAAAACAAAATTTAAACAGTGGCGAGCACAAAAAATGCAACACTGTATCATATGATCTTCGAGTGCTGCTGGAAAATATAACGGTATCAAATTTATCGCATCTTTTGGTGTTTCATTTTTGGTTTTTTATTCTTGGGATATTCACCTAGATATCAAGTGCCAATAGTCAAACATGTCGGGGAAACAGTAACGGTATGGGGTAACACACATATTAGAATAAACGAGGCTCATTTATATTTTTTGATATGTCCTATCTCCCGTGATGGTATTGGTTGCATAACTAAAATTGAAGGAAATATCAATGTCATTATATAAGGTGTAGTACTGAAACAACGCGTGCTATCCTCCCTTCGTGAAAAAGTGGCCCCTAGTTGTATATTAAAACACGATAACGATCTTAAGACCACAAGTCGCCAAACTCGCCACTTTTTAAGCAGAAATGATGTGCAAGTTTTGGAGTGGCCGCCTCAATTTCCAGATCTCAACCGCATACAAAATCCATGGGAGCTTGTAGATCGGGAATTAAAAAATATAAACCGATAAAATTTAAAAGATTTAAAAACATTTCTGAGAATCGAATGGGAAAAAATGTCTCGCGATACTGTTATATTTATCATACTTATCCCTAGTTGACTCTATGGCTTTTATATTAAATGCAGGTATAGCAAATAATGGCTATGCCACGAAATATTAGTGCTAATATTAGGAAATATATTGAATTACAAGCAGTTGCATTCTTTTTTTTGTTCGCACAGAATAAGGATACTTTTCCTAAATAACAAAAATAAGAAACGTTTTATGGGCTAGTTTAGATATTGTAACTTTATTTAGTTAACTATAAGTGTACAAAATAAAACCTAAAGTAAAAGACAAATTGGGTGCAGTTACGAGCACGAAGACGTACTTAAAGATATCAGGACTCGGCGTTGCATTTTTGTTTGCTCGCTACTGTATGTATGTATGTTATGTGGGCGCTGTGGTGTAATAGTTAGAGCGTTGGACTATTACACAAATGGCCCCGGGTTCGATTCCCTGTGACGACAACATCAATTTAGAAAAATAATATGTATGAGTTTTCTATCACTTATATGTATCGCTGCGCCCACCTTCGGTGTTACCATAGCACTTCACCCTACCGAAGTAAAATAATGAATCAGGGCTATGAAACAAAAAGCTTCAATAAATCCGCCAACTCTACATCAGGTGGCGAGCAACAACTGTTCTAAGACTTATCTATTTGCGCAATTACAGTGTTGCCATGTTTGAAGCACTTCAACGTTCACCACCTTTCATCTCTCCACTATCCCCTTTCCAAAGAACGCAACACATTAATTAATAGGCAGAATTTCCTGAGTGTTGCTTCACTTTAAAAAAAAAAAAAACAAAAAAAAAAACTGTCATCACCAGCGAAGAAAAATTGTTCGTTTTTTTTACTTTTTTTTGGAGTTTTGATTTTCGAGCGGTCGCAAATATTTTTTTTAAAGTTTCGGGCTTTAAAAAAATTCTATTTTTAACTTTGTTGTTTTTCAAGTGTTTTTCCAGTCTTTTTAGCATATAATATTTTTTTTTTTTTTGTTAAATTTTCTGCACTATATTTTTTTTTCGATTATGGAGATTTTTTCCATCGATACGCTTAAACTTCTAATAATCTTAAATTCCAAAAAAGTTTTACTCATATTTCTTTCACAAAATATCATCAAAAAATTAGTAAAAATATTTTCAAAAAACGATATTATTTATGTTCCGAAAAGCTTGTGGAACTTTGAAATTTCTATTTTTTTTTTTGTTACCAAAAATTCTGTAAAACGGATTTTTAACTTTTTTAAACTTTTTCTTTATTATTTCGCAAGGCGATTTAAAACCTTTATGTGAAACAGAATTTTTCTAATAAAATTAAGGTACATGAAAATATTCAAGAAAATTTCGCGTGCCACCGAAAATTCGCTCGCGTGTTACTACTAACACGCGTGTCATAGTTTTGCCAGCCCTGCCCTAGACTAAATTACATGTACGTCTAAAATTTTGAACTTATACTTAAAACTTTACTTAAAATTCAAAAGTGGCATAGACACTAGATCTTTAAATACTTTTAGAAAAAGTAGAGAAGGTACAAAACAATTAAAATAAGCCATGAACTATTAAAATCGGGCAAAAAGTTTTTAAAACACAGCTAATCTAAAATATATCGACAAAATATCGATATGTAGGGACATATTTCATATTTCATGTTTTTTTTTTTTAATTTATAAACACAAATAACTTCATTAAATTTTTTTCTCCAAAATTTTTTTAAATAAGAATACGTTTGCCAAATTGTAAAGCAAAAAAAAATCGTGACGTAAAAAATCGTTCGGTTTGATATGGATTGACTCATATTTAGTAGTGTTTGAATATTCTTACGCCTGATCTACAATCATTTACAATTTCGTTTAAAATTCAGAAAATATTTACTGAAATACCAGATTTTCATTTTAATAATTTCAATTCAAATGTAAATATGTTAAAATTTAACCAACATTTAAACGCAGCAATCTACACCGAAAGAATTTTCTTGGACGAGTTTTAATGAATTTTTTCAATAAACTAAAGAAGTTTTCTTCACAAAGTGAATGAAAATTTTCTTAAACATTATGAAAAATCTTTATTATTTTCATGAAACAATTTTTAATGAAACTTTTTCATTTTCAATTTCAGAGACAATTCATAGATCTTATGCAAAAATTCATTGATATCATGCAGATAAATCTCATGTTTAAGTGTTAGAAATTGGGGTCAAAATTATTACATTTTTGTATGGAAACATGTCTGAAATCAATGAAATTCATTTTTATTTCTACACAGCGTTAAAGTTCCCGATACCCATATTGATTATGTAGTAACTTAGGGCTGCCAATTATTTAAAAAAAAAAGCACTTCGGGAAAAGTCGCAAAAAAACCGATAGATTTCGAATATTGTAAAAAGCTCAGACCCACCCTCGATTAAATTAAATAGGTATTATTATACATAATGTTTAGCTTGAATCAAAATAATTCCTAAGAAAACGTCAGCAAAAACACTGTAAAGATATCGGAAATGTTTCATATAACTGTTGCTACGTCATCAAAAACTTTTAATTTGGGATAATGCGAAATAAAAAAAAAATTGGGTAATTCTTTATCTCACTTTTTAAGCCCTGAACATGAGATTGGGCCGCTAAAAGAAATACGCATCGCTTATTTTGTTCTGCTCTCTCACATATCTGAACTTCATTAAGATAGAAGACCAGCTGAGAAAGTAAAATCCCTCACTTTTTCATTTCCCGGAATTGCTGGAAATGTGTTTATATAAAATCATCATCATTCAAAATGTCTTATGAAATCTAAGTTTTATGGTCGAAGTCTAACAAGGGGAGTATCGCAATGGGTTTTATCCGATCTTAATTAAACTTCTATATGATGATTTTCATATCAAAACCGATATGCGTTGAACCCGACCCTCTCAGAATTTAATGAAATTTTGCATACAGCTACATTTTACCTTTACAAACACAACCTCATATTTAGAAAATGCATTTTTAAAAATATATGGGCGTTGCAAGGTATCGAAATTTTTGAAAAATGACGATAATATGTACTTTCAAGCTGTGATTACTACGGAATGGCTGAACCGATTTCAAAGATTTTGGTACCATTAGAAAAATATTTACATTAAAGAGACCTTTCCAGAAAAAAATTCTTTTTTGGAAAAAAAAACCCTTGGCCTTTGAAGTATTTTCCCAGTTTAAAGTTTTATTTTTGGCAAAAAGCGCAGTGTTTGTTTTCGAAAGCTAATTTAAATACTTTTCTAATGGTACCAAGATCTTTGAAATCGGTTCAGCCATTCCGTAGTAATCACAGCTTGAAAGTACATATTATCGTCATTTTTCAGAAACTTCAATACCTTGCCACGCCCATATTTTTTCAAAACTTCAATTTCTAAATATGAGGTTGTGTTTGTATAGGTAAAATATGTATGTAAAATTTCATCAAATTCTGAGAGGGTCGGGTTCAAAATGTGCGTTTTTTATAGGTTTTGATATGAAATTCATCATATGTGATAAAGAAAACAAAAATAAAGGACACGTATTTTTTAGCGACCCAATCTCATGTTTAGGGGTTGAAAAATGGGGAAACAAACTAAATTTTAGTTAAAATGTTGTAAAATGCAATTCAAATACGATTTGCTTAAATCGCCAAAAAAAAAAAAAAAATACAAAATTTTAATATTATTAGTACAATTTAATTTGTAGAACAAATTAGTAGCTACTTTTAGTACAATTTATGTAAAATGCAATTTAGAACCTTTGTGCTAAAATCTGAAAAAAAAGTTACTAAATTTTATTAATTTTAGTACAATGAAATTAGTAAAAAAAAATTAGTAACTGCTACTAAACTGTAACTATCACTTTAAACAATTATTTTTTTTTTAACACAAAATTTAATTATTTTTCATTTAATTTTATTCTTTTATAACAGAATTGAAGAGCACTATAAAAATACAATTAATATCGTTCTAATTTAACTTATTTTTCAGGAACATTGTTGTCTGTGTGTTTGATGTATTATATTTTCGTTTCAATATTTCTTAATTGATGCCATGTAGAAAACATTAAGGGGCTGAAAAAAGAGAAAAATAGATATTTAATAATCAGATAAATATATTTTTTATTATATAGCTAATCTTATTTTTAATTTAGTTCAAAAGTGCTAAGTTTTCCTTGTTTATAGTACAACGCACCATTTATAACTAAACATGATTTTGTCTGCAAATTCCTTAACAAGCACTTGTTGCTGTTTTGTAAAAACAGAGCCAACCTTGAAAAAACCAACCTTCATCTACATTTTTTATAGAAGTGGACATACACATAAACGCAAGCGCAAACTTCTTACTGAAAAGAAGAATATTCGTCAGAAAATTATAATTTAGATATTTTTAAAAAATTCCATTTAATAGAACACATCAAATAATATTCAGAAAATATTAATTGAAATTCATAAAATATTATTTTTAGTAAAAAAAAACAGCACTATTTGTAATTCAGAAAATTCTGTTTAAAATTTAGAAAAGTAGCATCAAAATTTCTGATTTTCTATTGATGTTCCAGAATTTAAAACTATTTCTGATAGTTTTTGAGTTTCCGAAAAAAACCGAATTACAAATAATATATATTTGCAATTTGAAATGGAAAATAAAAATTCCAATCAATGGTTTCTAAATTTAAAATTCGAAACTTCAACTTGATATTTAGAGACCTTTTCAATGGTGTAGATTTTGTTAAGGTAAATTAAAAAAATCTATTTTTGTAAAATATTCCAAGTCATCTACATTTTTTTTAATGGTATAAGCTCAATTTTGGCTTAATCTTATTATAAAGGGTTATCCATTTTGCGGTTTCAAAAGTAAACGTAAATAAAACACATATGAAATATTTTTTTTCATGATATTTCTTTTTTATTATAAAGTTTGAACTTTGACATTATGTGTGAAACACTGTATCATTTAAATGACCACCACGCGAAGTGTTGCAAGCATTGATTCTTTTGAGGTAATTTTGGACCACTTTTTGACACATATTGGGCGGTATCTCAGCCATAACTTGACGAATGTTGGTTCTTAAGTAGTCAAGAGTTAAAGGTTTATCTGCATAAACACGGTCTTTCGCGTAGCCCCACAAAAAAAAGTCTAATGGTGTCAAATCGCATGATCTTGGTGGCCAGTAGATGTCGCCACGACGAGAAATTACACGGCCAGGAAATGTCTCTTGCAATATAGCCATATTCGCTCAGTTGTTGTGTGAGCTGTTGTTGTGTGAGCTTCAGTTGTTGTGTGAGCTGGACTTTATATGAATGTTGGTGGGCGTTGTGGTGTAATGGTTAGCGCGTTGGACTTTTACACAGAAGGTGCCGGGTTCGATCCCCGGTGCCGGCAACATCAAAATAATATGTATGAGTTTTTTCTATCCCTCATACGTATCGCAATGTCCACCTTCGGTGTTCCCATAGCAATTAACCCCACCGAAGTAAAATAATGAATCAGGGCTATGAACCAAAAAGCTTCAATAAGTTCGCCAGCTCTTCATCAGGTGGCGAGCAACAACTGTTCTAAGACTTATCATCTCGCGCAATTACAGTGTTGCCATGTCTGAAGCCCTTCATCTTTCCCCACCTTTCATCTCTATACTATCCCTTTCCAAAGAAAGCAACACACTAAATATAGGACGATTGCAAGTTGCTTGCGTAGTTGGACGATTATGTAAACCATAATCTCCTCTTAAAGCACGATATGTGGCTGTGCCAGAATCACCATTTTTGTAGTAGGTTTTAATAATTTTTACGCGTTGTGTGATAGTTAAGCGATCCATTTTCGTCAATGTCAGACTTCCAGCTGAAAAGAAAAAAAATTGGTTTAGCAACTCAGTTTGACAGATGTCGAATTCCAGCCCTATACTTTTGAAACCACGAAATGGATAACCCTTTATATAAGGGTATACCGAATATGGCGCTTTTACGAATTTGTTGGCGGAATACCACTCAAAAGTGCATCGATATGTGCTCTATTTGATTCATTTTCAAATCAAGTACTCTCAAAAAAGTATCAAAATTTTGCTGTCTGAAAATTAAATAATTTTTTATAATTTGATGTTTATATTTGAAAAGAACGTACGATACAAAAACTATAAGTACTTTTTATAAAAATTATTAAATTTGAGTTTTTTTTATAATTTGAAACGTTTTTTAAATATTTTTGAAATTTTTTC
This sequence comes from Delia radicum, assembly GCA_021234595.1. Lineage (NCBI taxonomy): Eukaryota > Metazoa > Arthropoda > Insecta > Diptera > Anthomyiidae > Delia > Delia radicum. The sequence continues at coordinate 20,920,941 of CM037851.1, forward strand.
AATAATACCGGTACTTCCCAATGCGCACAAAAACGGATGCGGATCCGTTACGGACCCGTTCCGGATCCGTAATAGAGTTAAAAAACGGAATCAGTGTAATCGCGATTTGACAGTGTAATCGCTAATTGAGTTTTTTTTTTAAGAAAAGGTCATTGTGTGGACCCAGCAAAATCAGTTTTTAATAATTGAGTTTTTTTTTTGTAAATTGAAAAATACAAAAACAAGTACAAAGTGAGTGACAGGCTTTCGTGCGCTTATGTTTTCTTTCAAAATCGTGGGTTAGGCCATTAATTTATTTTTTTGTAAACAAACTTTTTTTAATATTCTATGAATTGTTTTTTATGTTTTTAATGTATTTTACTTTTATATGTTAATTTTAAATGAACTGACTGAATTGTTTTTACTTTACTATCAAATGACTGTGAATTTAATAATAATAATAAAAAAAAATTAAAACAAAAAATTCATCACAATATTAAATCTTTTTTATTAAAACCACGCAGTGGATTCCGTTTTATTAAAATACACGGGTCCGCAACGGATCCTAATATGATGTCCGTAACGAGTCCGTAACGGATCCAAAAAACGGTCATAAAATCCGTTTTTGAATCCGTTTTTTTAAAGAATTTCTCCCGCTTGCGTATCCAAAACTGATCCGTAACGGATTCCGCTACGGATCCGTTTTATGAAAAAAAACGGGTCCGTAACGGATCCTAATATGATGTCCGTAACGAGTCCGTAACGGATCCAAAAAACGGACATAAAATCCGTTTTTGAATCCGTTTTTTCGAGAGGAATTTCTCCCGCTTGCGGATCCGTAACGGATCAGTAACGGATTCCGTTACGGATAGAAAATACGAAGATGCGGATCCGTTACGGATCCGAAACGAATCCGTTTGGCACTTTGGCTATTAATGTTTTGGTATGGGATATACCGATACGAATGAAATAACGATACCAATGCCAATACCGAAACAAACAAAACAAATGCCGGTACAAATACCGTTATTCGTTTCGGTGGCCAACCTTGATTATAATAGAATAAACCCGTACAATATTAAATAAAGTCGACATTGAATAAAATTATTTTCACAAAGATTATGAAACGTTTTTATGAAATGATGAAGATCTATGAAATAATTGTCTTAAATTTTTTATAAAAGTATTGTCGTATTTATGAAAACTTTATAAAATATTATTAATAATTGATGACAAAAACGATTTGTAAAACATTTTCGTCAATATGAGGGAACTTCTTTCACTGAGTGTAGATAGGCTTTATTTTTATGCAAATATAATCTACTTTATAGTATAGTTGACCAATTTGTTTTGCATTGTTTTAATTATTCCGAATAAAATTTTCTTAAATATAATTTTTTTTTTTTAATTAGTAAAATTGTTTGCTAATTTTAACAATTGTTTTTGAAAAATTAGTAAAATGTTTTGCTGAAATCAGTAACAAAAATTAGTAAAATTATTAGTAATTTGTAAAATGAGAATAGTAAAACTTGTTTACTAAAAAAATATATTTTACTAAAAATTACTATCTCAACAGTTTTAAATGTTGTGTTGACTAGAGTGGAGGTCAGGGGCAGGAAATTTAGTTTTTAATATTGTTTGTTGTTGTTCATACTCCCCTGAGGATGGCATTCAAAGAATGACGAAATATTGGAGATGTATAAAATAATAAAGGATATTTTATAAATACAAACGTGACCTAGAGCTCAATTATTTAATAAAGTCATTCATTTCAAAGGTCGAAAAACTTTTCATAATTTGTACTAAAAATTAGTACCAAAATCAGAGTTCTAAAATTTATGTTCCACTAACATAACGTTCTTATCAAAAAAACCAATACAACGATCTCTATTGTTTCGTTCGTATTTATAAACACAACACAAGTGCTTAAATTGTTGTTTGTAATATAACAAACGGAACAAAACGAAAATGTTTCTTTTGTAAAACATTATTATTTCGTGGGGGTTATTTTTTTGTGTTCATTCAACTTAGAGGCAATTTTCACGAAGAAATTAATTGCAGGCAATTTTTGAATTCTCTTTTAAAGTTGCTTCTAAAAATCATGAACATTTACACGAGGAGTTTTTGCATGCAATTTTTTTTACGTTTATTTTGCCAATCTTCTTTAATTGTTCATTCGTTGAAATTTAATTTTAATTTAAAATATTGAATAAAGAATTGGAACGTTTTACCCGGTCCAAATAAACAGGATCTTTGACATTATAAAGATTCTCATTTTCCTGGTACTTTATAAGTAAAAGTTCCACTAGTTCTTTATTCCACATTATTTATTTTTTATTTTACGAAATATTTTCGATACACAACACTTTAGAAGCCGAATACGAATAAAACAAATTAACAAGAATACGAACGCTAGCAAAAAAAAATGTCAACAAAAATATCTTGAAAAACGAAAACCGTGCAATTGTTGCTACCCCGCTTGCTTCTCTACCCCGTTTGCCTACATACAATAATTGCACGCAACATTGCATGCAAAAATTGCCTCGTGTAAATTGCCTCTTAAACATTAAAAAAAATAAAGAAATGATTTTTCTGCATGTTATCAATGTTTTTTTTTTGCATTAGTTTTATGAAATTTCACTGAAACTCCTCCGTTGAAACTTTTTATTAAACTAATGCAATTATTCATAAAAATCAATGAAAAATTTTTTTCACTTGTAATATGACATAAACACTAAGAACGGTTTACGAATAGTTTTGTTCCATTCCATAAACACAACAAAATCAAACTGTTTGAAATATTGGATAAACAGAACAAAATCGTTTAGTTTGGTCTCTCATCGAAAACTAATTTGTGAAAGTGTTTGTGTTACAAAACAAAATGAAAATAATGAAATTTTGTGTTTATGTTTATGTTTACTGTACACAACACAATGATTGTGTTGAGTTTCAGCAAAAAGTAAAACAGGACGATAGAAAACCGTTTGCTTGTATATAATTTCGAACTCTGACCTAAATAGTAAAGTGAAATTGAAAACCTTTTGCAGATTTTTCTACTAACTTTTTTGCCTGAGTGTGTGTACAAACATTTTAATTAACTTCGTTTATAAAATTCGTCATAACTTGAAAATGTATCCATTGAATTTCTTGACATATACATTCTTTTCTTATAAAGATATGGAGGTTTAGCCCATAATATTTTTGCTACAATTTTCATATATGTATGAATGCCTATTGCCTCAAAAACTATTGACCTATATGGACTTCAAGAACATATTTGATGTTGAAACAATTGCTCATGTAGCTCGGTAGAAAAAACTTGAAAGAGATGTAAGCAGCCGGCTAACAGTCTTTTAGCCGCCTCATTGAACTTTTTTTGTAAATCTTAGCCGGCTTTAACTTGTATCGCTGTTTAAAGTTGGTTTCTTTTAATAAAGGCACACTCATATTATTCCATGCATTAAAATCAGGGACCGAAAATAACAGTTATTTTCAAATTTTTATACAAAAAAGCAACTAGAAGTAAATGTCGGAAAACTGTTTCAAGTATACCATTTTGATCCTTATGAACTAGTCTATAATAAAATGCATTGCTTTTTAAAATTTTGATTTTTATTTTTTTTTTAACCAAAAATAAAAGTTTTTTTTTTGATTTTTATTTTTTTTTTTGAGCAAAAATAAAAGTTATTTTTTGATTTTTATTTTTTCGGGCAAAAATAAAAGTTATTTTTTGATTTTTATTTTTTTGAGCAACAATAAAAGTTATTTTTTGATTTTTATGTTTTCGAGCAAAAATAAAAGTTATTTTTTGATTTTTATTTTTTTGAGCAACAATAAAAGTTATTTTTTGATTTTTATGTTTTCGAGCAAAAATAAAAGTTATTTTTGATATCTATTTCAATTGCTTGAGTTGAAATTCCATAAGTTATAAATTTTTATTTTTATAACGAATAAATAACAAATAACGCAGTTATATTTGTATGAACGAAATATATAAATTTTATGGTTGTTTTGTAATATTTTCGAGTTTTATAATCAGTAAAACTTATTTTTAATATGACGATTTTTTTTTGAAGAATTCTTGTTTTAAAAATGACGATTTTAGTTTCCAAAAATTTGCGCACTGCTCGTACAAATATAGATGTTTGTCTTGTAGTTAGATACTTAAAAAATGTATAATAATACATATTAATACAGTTATCACAAAAAATAACATTGCAAAATAATTGCTGTATATCTATCATCACTGAAAAATCATAATGACAAAGCTAATAACTTTTATTATTGGTAAAAAAAAAAATAAAAACCAAAAAATTACTTTTATACTTGCTCGAAAAAATAAAAATCAAAACTTTATTTTTGCTCGAAAAAATAATAACCAAAATATAACTTTTATTTTTGCTCGAAAAAAATAAAAATCAAAAAATAACTTTTATTTTTGGCCGAAAAAATAAAAATCAAAAATAATTTTTTTTTTTTTGCTCGAAAAAATAAAAATCAAAAAATAACTTTTATCATCTGACTTTTATGAAAAAAGGAATAATTTTTACGGTCCCTGATTAAAATACGAAAAAAAATTTTAAATTACAAAAACTTTCGTAGAATAAACAAATTTTTGTATATTTTGCGAAAGTTGTTGTTATTTTGACATTATTTTTGTATTTTTATATGTGGATTATTATGAGTGTATAAAAAATATTGAACCCGTAGTCCAAAAATTTCCATTTATACCTCATTTTAAAGCTTATATTTTCTTCTCTTCTTTAAAAAAAAAAAAAAAATCTAAAAAACCAAAAAGCCAAAAATAATATTAAAGTTTGTAAATATGTAGTAAAGTTTTTATAGAAAACAATATTCAAAAATATTTAAAGATTTTGCCCAGCCGATTCTGATTTTAAATTTTTAAAAAGATTTCAAAAATCATACAATAACATCGATCACTTTATTTTTAAAATCATATAATATTTCAAATTTCATTTTAAGTTGTGTGATACTTAAATATGTTATTTTTTAATTTAAAAACAAATAAATTAATTAAAATTTAATGATTTAGTTTAAGTGAAAATAAGTTTAAACAAAAATAATCTATTTGAATATTGTAAGTAGAATTTTTTCAATCAATTTTAAATAATGAACATTAATTGTCTTTTAAATATGTTAGTTATGTGTAGCTTTAAATAGTTAATGTTTTTAAAACATTTAGTCTCTGTACAAATAAACAAATAAATGTCATTCAAAGAAAACATTAACATTAATTTAACAATTTACTATCTAAATGTGTATTTAAACAAAAGAAATTAAAAAAAAACATACAAATGAAATAAAAATTAATATGTAAAAAAAAAACCACAAAATCAAGAAACATCAATAAAAATATTAGTAAAAAAAAACAGCTACTTATATAAAAATATTTAAACAAAATAAAAATATTTAAACAAAATAAATGTGAAATGGTTTTAAATTGAAAACAAAAAAATAAATGTGTTTTTATTTCTATTCAAGAAAAAAGCAAATGTAAGTACAGAATTAAAAAATCAAAAAACAAGCATTTTGTGACATTTTTTTACAAAACACTTAGAGGTGAATAATATTTTCTGCGTTCGCCTAAAATGTTTTTTTCACCTTAATCAATTTTTTCAGCACCACATTTTTTACCTTATAAATATTTTTCACTTCCAAAAACATGTTTGTTAAAAACACGTTTTGGAAGTGTTTGTTAATTACAAAATATATATATTTATTAAAGGGCGGGCCACGCCTTTTATCAGAATTAAAAATTAATCCATAAGACATGTTTACAATTAACTAATAGATAATATCAGTCAATATTTAACATTTTTTTTACACTATTATGTACAAAATGGCCGTGGCGGAGCTCCAATCGCGCCCATTTTTTGGCTATCTACATACCTTGTATTCTTATAAGAGTTTTCAAGTGAATTTCAGGGACGAGATTTCCCGGGAATTCCCGAAATTTTTCAATCCCGGGAAATATTTCGCGAGTTCCCGGGATTATTAATAATATTATTAATAAATATACTTTTTTAAAGAGCATAAATTTTGTACACTGAGAATTTTTTTCGACGAGTTTTAATGAAATTTTTCACTAAACTAATGAAGTGTTCTACACAAAGTGAATTAAAAATTTATCCAAGACTTTAATACGTACATTTAGGGAACATCACAGGGTTACTTAATTTTTCTTTTAGTTTAAGAAAAAAATTAATCAATCTACAAAAATTTTATATGTTTTATGCCTTAAAAATATGGAGTCTGCGACGAAGATTAATTAATAAAATTCAGATAAAAATATTCAAATATGTTTAACACATGTTTCCATTTCCAGTTAATTGAAGTGAGGTTTCTGAAAAAATAACGATTTTTAATGATGCGTGTTCAAAAATGTAGTTTTTTTTTTAATTTTCCCCGTAGTAAATACATACAAAATTAATTTAAAAAAAAATATGTCGAAGGCATAGTTGCCAGCACTCATATCAACTTACGAGGCGGATCAATAATTCCGTGACTTTTCGAACTTCCCTCGTAGTTATATGAAATGCAACACTACTCCCATCAAATGCCACCTGTTAATAGACTACTGTCAAAAAATATGAGCAAGTTCCGTCATTCACTTTGCGTTTAACAGCTGTTCAAAACATACAACCTCGTGGATTATTTTAAAAATGGAAAAAGTTAATTTCGAGTGCTCATTAAACATTATTTTTTCGAAAAAAACCGTCAATAAAACCAGGGAAAAGCTTGAAAAATACTATGGGGACTCTGTATCATCGATTTCAATGGTAAAAAAAGTGGTTTACTGACATTCGTTGTGGTCGCACAAGTACAAATGACGCTGAACGTTATGGACGGCCAATTGAGGTCAATACAACCGAACCGAATTGGCCGATCGATGAGTAAAAGTGCGTGAGATTGTTGATGCCATAGGCATTTCATATGGCAGTGTGGTTTCGATTTTAAATTATCGTTTGGGGTTAAGAAAGCTGTCTGCAAGATGGGTGCCGCATTTGCTCTTAATTGACCATAAACGTAATCGTGTGACAACTTCAAAGGATTGTTTGAAGTTGTTTAACCGCAATTCGAATGAGTTTTTGCAGCGTTTTGTAACTGTGGATGAAACATGGTTCCATTACAACACTCCGGAGACTAAGCAGCAGTCTAAAAAATGGGTTTCTCCAGGTGAACCGGCTCCGAAGAAGGCCAAGATAAGTTTGTAGGCCAATAAGGTGATGGCAACAGTTTTTTTGGGATGCACGCGGGATAATCCACATCGATTACCTTCAAAAGGGAAAAACAATAAACGGCGAAAATTTTGCCAACTTATTGGACCGATTTAACGAGGATTTAAAAAAAAAAAACGACCCCATATGGTCACGAAAAAAGTTCTTTTTCATCAAGATAATGCACGGGTGCACACGTGTGCAGTCTCAATGGCAAAATTCCATGAATTGGGCTACGAATTGGTACCTCATCCACCAGTGACTATTTCCTATTTCCAAATCTAAAGAAATGGCTCGGTGGAAAGAGATTTAGCTCCAACGATGAAACTATTGATCAAACAAATGCCTGTTTTATGGACCTCGAAAAATCCTGAAAGGGATACAAAAATTGGAGAAACGTTGGACTAAGTGTATTGTGCTAAGAGGAGATTATGTTGAACAATATTTTTTTTTTTTGCAAAAAAAAATGTGTTTCATTCATTTCATTTATTGATCCGCCCTCGTATATTATATAGTGTCATTTATTGTATGCTAGGTCCTTGCTAAACTATAATACCACATTTTAAACAAACTGACTGGATACTTGTAATTTTTTTGTGATTCTTTTGAAAGTCCAACTCGGATTATTTCGAAAAGTTTAAAAAACTTTTTCACGCATTTTACAAACATAGTCTGATGAATAGAAAATATTTAAATCAATTGCAAAACAAAGTTATAAGGAAAAATGTGTGTTAACGTTTATTTGGGGGCACACTTTATTCAAGAGTTCCAGGCTACTTAAAAATTATTCGGTGTAAAAATTGTAAATAAAGAGTCCGCAAAATAACTTTTTTTTTTGAACTCCTGAACCAATTGGACTTTGTATGGCGTCATACCAAGGTCTTTATGCAAAATTCGTCTCAATGATGTCTCCGAAATGTTCAATTGTTGAGAACGACGGTGAATTGCTGTTGATGGCGCTTCACGCACACTTTCTGCCACAGCAGCAATATTCTCGGGTGTACGCACTGTTTTTGGCTTTTCACGCTTTGGTTTATCGATGAGGATGCCAGTTTCTTTCACTTTTTTCACAAGATAACGAATATATGGACCAGCGGAAGGATAAAACTAATTATCTGTCAAATCAGACATGAGCTAAGTGTTACCATTCACGAAATAAGCACTAGTTGAAGAAAAAACGTAAGATGGCGGACCCTTTATAAGGGAAATTTTTCTTTTCTGTTTTACTAATTTTTACATTTACATACCCGAGCTCTTAGGGCTTTATATGGCTAGCTAGTTTTTGCTATTTTTTCTAATATTACACAAATTTTTTTAAAACTTTTGAGAGTGTGGTAACTGATATCTTATTGTTTAAAATTTAAGAGATTACCAAATTGATTAAAGAGAAATATTGTGTAATAATATGTTGTTGGTATTTCTTAACTATAATTACAGATAACGGCGAACATAGAAGAATAGCAAATAAAAAAAATTAAAGATTTATTATTATTTTTTATGCAACTTTAATCAATTTGCAATAAAATTCCGGGTGGTTCATATCTAAGTGATTTAAAAAAGGGAAAATTTCAGCCCATTTAAAAAGTGGCTTAAGTTTTCGGTAAATTGATAGAAAAACAAACAGTTCGCATGTGGTTGTCACAAATTTTGCGAATAATCCGAGTGCTCATTGCGAAAATAAAACAGGCGGCTCGAAAATATATCTTTCTGATCGGCACCGGAGTAAAATAATCAACTGTGCCAGCAACACAATGAAGAGTCTCAATCAGATAATCGATTGATGTACGATAAATGTGTCCAAATCAATCATAAGTAGGCTCTTAAAGGATTCTCAGAGAATTACTCGCCAAAAGCTGATGTATGTGCCAAGATTATTACCCAGCCACAAAACTGCTCGACTTGAATTCGTTAAAATTAATTTGCAAACCAACTGGAGTCAGCCAAGTCAACTGTAAGTCAATAAACGCTGTTGTTAATAGGACAGTTTTAACATAAATTTCTTTTAAAAGTGATTTTTTCTGATAAGAAAATCTTGATGCTCCAGATGGTTTTAACAGCTTTCGAAAAGACCTACCTAAGGAACCACGATATTTCTCAAAAACAAATTTCAGAGGCGTATCCTTAATGATTTGGTGCGCTTTTTGTTTCGACGGTATGGTTGATTTCACACTTCCAAACACCAGAATGTATTCTTCTGAGTACATCACAGTATTGGAGGAGAAATTGGTCCATTTAATGAAAATAGCAATGAAGAAGAATCCAATTTCCAACAAGACAATGCCTCAGTACATGTAAGTCGTCAGACGATGTAATGGCTATCATCAAAAAATATAAGAGTATTGGAATGGCACGCATATTCTCCGTATCAAAACCCCATTGAGAATATTTGGAGAGTAGTAATCCGTCGAGTTTGAGCAGAAAAACGTCAATATGAAAGCGTTTTCCATATAAAAGTAGCAGTTATTGATGCGTGGAGACCTATAACGGAAGAACTTCGAATAAATATGGGAGACAGTATGTCTGATCGGATTTTCGAGTTGATTCAAAAAAAGGTGGTCTTACGCATTATTAAGTCTGCTGCTTTAAAATGTTTTTTTTTTAATTTTTCTAAATTTTGATATATTAAGTTATATGTATTTATACAGTCAGGGAATTTCTGCTTTAAAAATATGTAGTTTTTTGGGTTGTAATACAGTTATTTTATTTTTAATGTAAATGTAAGTCATTTGTAGAACAAATTAAATTTATTACTAAGCTTGTAGTTCATTTAATAAAACAAACCACATCAAATGACTGTTTTATGATTTTACATTCATTTTTAACAGTTGTTTTTTTGTTATTTAAAAAAATAAAAAAAATAAATGTTTGTTTATTTTTTGCTAACATGTGGTTAATTTTAAGTGCAATTGTGGTTCATTTTTTGAACATTAAAAAACAAATGACAATGTTAGTTGCATTTACTGAAATGTAAGTATCCTTTCTTTAAGTGAAATTTCATTTGTTTTTAACTACATTTTCAGTGACCTTTACCTACATAGTATTCAAAATGTAGTTATGAAACACTATTTGATTATGTTATTCCTTTATAAATAGTAAAATAAAAAATAAATTAATTGTTTTTATGTTAAAAGTTATTCATTTTCCATTGGTTTTACATTTATGCCGGTAAAACACTTCTACTTTTTTCTTACGAAATTTAGTGAACTTAATGTGTAATTATAGTTTTGCAACGCAGTGTATAGCACTTTTTACAAATTTTTTTGACTTTTCGTAAAAAAATATTAAAAAAGCGCTTTGTTCTACGTACTTTATCAAATGTACCCAATTTCACCATAAAGCGTTTCTATTTTCAAATTTATGTGTAAATTGTTGTTGTTTCGGGTAAATTGGGTTCCCGTAATGAAACCCAACCTATGTACAGAAGTTTCAGGAAAATTTCAAAGAAATCTATATTTTTTTAAATGTTTGTAGGAATTAAATTTTGGAAGACTTTCCTTTAATGCATCGAACATTTAAAACTTTCAAGCTCATACTTTACTTTATAAGTTTTACTGTAATTTCCTTTATTGTGTTTTATTAAACATATTACAGAAAACACTTTTAATCAATGGTTATTTTTAGAAATTTTTGAAATTGGCATGCCATTTTTCTTGCCAAATATTTCATTTAACAACAGTGATTTAAAAGAACAAACCCTGTTATTATAAATTTATTTTGTGTCGTGGCATCCGCGACTGTACTATAATCATTACGTTTCCCCAAACATTATAAGGTGCTCTTAAACCATTTGTTTTCTCAGTGTGTGTTGGATTCCTTCCCAATATTTGGATTGCATTTCAGAATATGACCCAAATCGTTTAGTCTTGAACGACTAGACTTTCATTGTTTAGGTTACCCAGCAAAACTTTGGTAATGGGTGTGATAAGGTAATGCAATAACTTGTAATGTATACTCCTTACCTGAATCATTATTTTCCAACAAAAAGTAATGAGTTACCGATAATGGGTTACATAATGCATTACTTTGTAATGTACACTCCTTAAATTCAGCATTAGTTCGAAACATAAAGTAATGAGTTACCAATAATTGTGTACTCATGAATTACTTTTACATTATTTTGAAACAAAAAAAATTAATGACTTACCGATCATCAATTACATAGTGCATGAACTATAAACATAAAGTAATATTTGAAATATTTTTTTTGAAAATCTATATTTAGACACATTACCCAGCAAAATTTTGGTAATGGGTGGGATAAAGTAATGCATTACCTTGTAATGTGTACTCCTTACCTGTATCATTATTTTCCAACAAGAAATAATGAGTTACCGATAATTGAACACTCATGGATTACCTGGTAATGAGACCTCATTACATTTTACATTACTTCAGAACATAAAATAATGACTTACCGATCATCAATTACATAATGCATGAATTATAAACGTAAAGTAATTATTAATATATATTTTTGAAAATCTATTTATAGACACATTACTTTGTGATTTTTTGTTAGCATATATGTAAGGTGTATATTTTTGATATCACGAACGAAAACACGAAGCACAAAAACTCATCTACATTTTAAGCAATAAAATATTGTATGTATCGATAGCTCAGTTGGTAGAGTTCTCGCCTAACTAATTGTTAAATACCAGAGACCCCAGGTTCGAATCCCAGCATGCCCAGCAAAACCACACATTACCAAATTTTTTATTTATTTAATAAAAAAAAAGTTATTTATTTAATTAAAAAAAAATGTCTGTAAAAAAAAAAATTTTATGCATTTTTTTTATGAAAATCTATTTATAGACACATTACTTTTTCCCACCATGTAACCATATGAGTAACCAGTTACTTTACCCCCTACAAGGGAATGAGTTACTTTGAGGCTCATCGCCTGTATAATTCATCAGTGAAGTAACGTGTAAAGTAATGCATGAGGCCCTATGGCGATACATTACTTTACCCATGATTTGGTAATGTGTGGTTTTGCTGGGTACTTTGTGATTTTTTGTAAGCATGAGGAAAGGCATACGTTTTTAACATCACAAACGGAAAATCGAAGCACAACAATTCATTTACATTTTAAGTAACTTATTATTATATGTGACGATAGCTCAGTTTGTAGAGTTCTCGCCTAACAACTAAAGGACCCCAAGTTCGAATCCCATCGAGACCACATTATTTATTTAATTACTTCACTGATGAATTTTACAGACGATGAGCATAAAAGTAATGAGTGAACCCATTACTTTGTAGGGGGTAATTTTTAAATCCCTTTGTAATAAATACATATTACCTTCTGCATTACTTTAAGTAATAAAATAATGAGTTAATACGGTTTGCTTATGAAAATCTATTTATAGACCCATTACGTTTTCCCTCCGTGTAACCAAATAAGTAACCAGTTACTTTACCCCCTACAAAGTAATGGGTTCACTCATTACTTTTATGCTCATCGTCTGTAAAATTCATCAGTGAAGTAAGGTGTATTGTAATGAGTGAAGCCCTATGGCGATACATTACTTTACCTATTATTTGGTAATGTGTGGGTTTGCTGGGTAATTTTGTGGGTTGTAATATTACCCTCTGAAAATAGTAATTTCGATTAATTTTTTTTTAAATTTGTTTCGAAAATTATTTTAAAATTTTTAAATCCCTTTGTAATAAATACATATTACCTTCTGCATTACTTTAAGTAATAAAATAATGAGTTACCAATAAGAAACTTATTGGTTACCCATTATTGCATTACTCTCATACAAAAAATAATTGGTGAACAATAATAGTTTATTCATCTTATTACTTGCAGGCAAAATATAATGATACAACAGTTTCTGGAAATCTATTTTTAGACTCATTCTAATTCGTATTTTTGTAAGCTAAAGGTTAAGATGTTAGTTTTGGTATATATTTAACGAATTTACATAGAAGTAAAATTTATTTATGTTTTAAACTATCAAATGTTATATGCCTCGGTAGTTTAGGCTATACAGCAGACGCCTGTTAATCTGACAACCCTGAATTGATGCCCGACTGACTAGACCATGTTTTCAAAAAAAATTAATAATATTTTGTTTAAATTCGTAATTTTTTTTAAAATCTATTTTTAGATTTATTATTTCTTTTCCTTCTTGCAATGGCTTATTATTCATGCCATTGTATGTATATCAGGCCGGGTCGATTTGTATGGAGGCAAAAAAATCGCTCAACGTTCAAGGAAAATCGTATTCTAGGGATCGAAATAAGAAACTTAGCCGAAGGAACCATGCCTAAAACGAATTCTGATGTCCCGACTTTTGACCCGTAGGGTCAAATTTTGAAAAAACCCACTTTGATTTTTCAGAAAGTAGGAAGAATCTCTCCAAGCTTATGGGAGATACTTATTCTCCGGGAGACGCGCTAGCAGATTAATGCATAAATCATCATTCTAGAGGTTAAAATTTAAGTTAAAAGAGGGCCTTTTTAGCCGTGTTTTTTTAGCAAAATGTACAAATCTCGGGATAGAGATATTTCAGAAAGTAGGAGGAGTCTTTCCAAGATTAGGGTCTCTGTTTCTTCTCCGGAAGAAATAGAGTATAAATATATTCCATTGGGTTGGATTCGATTGGGGCACTCTAAATGGGTCAAAGTGGGATTTTTCAAAATTTCACCCTACGGGTCAAAAGTCGGGACATCAGAATTCGTTTTAGAGGTATGGTTCCTTCGGCAAAGTTTCTTATTTTGATCCCTAGAATACGATTTTCCTTGAACGTTGTCTTGGGACATTTCATGTAAAAAACGTTGGAATTGTAATATAAAGGGTAATACATTCAAATCTTCGAGTTTAGATTACTAGACTCATTAGTTATTTGGTAAGGTGTGCTTTTGCTGGGATATAACACACAAATTATATTACATCACTGTCATGTAAAGATTATTTGGTATTTAAGCTAAGCCAAGTCGGGTTAATACGTACAATCTACAAAATCAACGTAGTAAATACCAACTGACAAGTTGTGAAGAAACGTTTCGATTATAAAAATTACTAATGGCGTAAAGAATGACAAACGTGACTATTTGTCTTGAATAGAATAGAAAGAGAACTCTGGGTGCTCATTTTTATGTTCACATTAAGAAACGAAAATCAAAGGGAAGAAATGAATGAAGGGGGGAAAAAAAGTATGAAAACAGTAGTAGTTCAGTCTTAACTACATACAATTGGCATCGATTTAGTTTGAGTAGTTCATATTTGATGGCCGCTCCTTAAGTTATGGTTTAAGACCACCTACCAAACCCATTACCTTTGGAACTATTTTGTTTTATATTCACATTTTTGTTTTTTTTTTTCCTTTTTAAAGTGAAGTCGTAAAATCGCAACTCATATAAAGTTTATTTTTTGTAGTTGTTATGCCGTGACTTTTTCCTCATGTACGTATTTTAAGCCGTTAACACTACAAACGTTAACATTCAAACATTGCCATACTTTAGACGTTGTTTTTTTTTTTCGTTCGTCCTTACAAAACAAATGCTTGCCAGACTGTAGCATCGTAAAAAATATCCTTGGTTGCATTTTTTTTTTTCATGTATTTCCCTTCATTTCAGTAATTTTTACGATCATAGTTGCATTGGTGTTAGTATTTTAACGTGTATATGACGTGTACACTAATATATAAAAAAAAGGAGGGGAGGAGGTTTAAGGGTTATCTTCAGGTTTATCTGTATACGTTCTACTATTTTGAAGGGTCTTGGATTTGTTGGTATAATTTTGATGCATTACCTTTAGCTTTAGTCGTTTGGTAAGTAGTTTTTAGTTCATCTTAACGCTTCTAGCACTATAATAAAAATAAATACTTTCAAGAATTGCATATTGTGTTAGATAAATGTTAAAGAATATTGAAGTTTTATGTGTAGTGGCACTATCTGTTGTCTTGTCATCAATTTTTTGTTTTTAGTGCAAAAATGCTATTAATTGCAAGCAAAGTATTGTCAAAGTTTTGTTTAGAAATGTATTTTAGTTTTATTTTAGAAATTTTTAAATCTTTAATTGTTATCCTTTAATAACATTATAGGGTGACCATATATTTCAAACTCACATATTTGGTAATGGCACATGCAATTGTCATTACAAATCTCATTACTTCTATTCGAAAAATCGAATAGTATGGACAAAACTAATGAGCCTAAAAATAAATTTAAAAAAAAAAAATATTTAATAAAAATATATTTTTTTATTGAAAAATTACTTTTTTTTAAAAATATGCCCACACGGAATTTATCCCACGGACAAAATTCAAAAATGTATGTGATCGTTTTTAACGAAATAAATTTTTTTGAATATGTACACACAGAAAAAAATGTTGTCATTTGCCAACTAAAATTCGATTAATACTACTCAAATTCGGTTACTATGACTGAAATCAGTTGGTACGACTTAATATTCACAACAAAATTCGATTAAGGCAACTGAATTATAGTTGCAACTCCCAAAATATTTAGAAATCAAATTTGAATATGGTTGTACTAACAGAATTTATTTGTTTTTACTACCAAAATAAATACACATTTCAATTCGGTTGGCACTTTTTTCTCTGGGTGTACTAAAATAACTTAATCTTTGTGCGCCCCGGTAGGTTAGTTGGTAGCGTGCTGGCTTATCAGTGCGGGGGTCGTGGGTTCGATTCCCACCAGAGGCACTGGTCTGCTTTCGCTACAACGCGCCGAAGGCCATGGTAGCTAGTGCTCGGTTAGGGTAAGAGTATATAATTTGTAATTATATGATTATTAATTAATAAAATAAAAAAAAAAAAAAATATCTTAATCTTACAAAAGTATCATTTGTAAAATAGTACTTCATTCTGTTGTCACAAGGTGTCGCTAAATTTTAATAGAAATTGTAATAAAAAAAGTTAATTTTTTGGCCACGTTGTGAAATAGATACGGAGGAGATTAGAAAAAAAAACAAAAATCTAATAATAGAATGTTTGTTAGTGTTTGTCATTTCTGAGTATAATAAACAATAACAGAAAAGCTAATAGAGATGAAAATTGCAATTGAGCTGCATTACATTTATTATTTAATGTAAGAAGAAACGCAGGTTCGATTCCGGCAGGTTATTGAAAAATTTATCATATAGAGGCAATCTGACAATTAGACTGATGACGCATGTACATTAAAAAAAAATCAGAAACTAGTTAAGTTTGATTTAAAAATTAATAGTGTTTATAATTTTGAGAGAAAAACGTTTATTCTTCTTCTGAACCTCAGCATAACTAAATTAATTTTTTAAATTTTACTAAAAAAAAATATGCCAAAAATTAATTTTCAAAGAGAAATTTCTTATACGGTGGCAAAGCACTCTGGCTGGGACTCCAGGCTGTCCGTCAACCGCTCTGCCATTTGAGCTATATGGACATGTTAAGTAAATATTTACTTTCCAGCTTACAAAAAATCAAAAATAAGTAGTTATATAGGCACTTTCTAGAGTTGAAAAAATAAAAGTCTAAAAATAGATTTTCAACAATTTTTTAAATCATTACTTTGCATTTAAAATAATGATAAAAACTAAGTAGAACTTATGGGTAATGCATTATTTTTTGCATTGGAATAATGAGAAAATTAACTAGTTATTAATAAGCCATTAGTATAAAAGTAATAGTGTCTTTACTGGTAATCAAAAAAGATATGTTATTTTGTTAATTGGAATTTTTTGTTTCCTAAAAATCGATGTTTTGTACAAAATCGATTTCAGCGACCGATTTTTCAAAAAAAATTCTCAAAAATCGTTTGGGCCATAAGATTTTATATTTCGCTTCAAACATGCAAAACTTTAATGCAAATTTGCGTACGCCTTCAAAATCAGCGTGGCCGAATTATTAAAGCTCAATGGTCGGTACTCTTGTTTTTGTTTTTAGCGTTCAATTTTGCGCTGTGTAATTGAAGTGAAATGCTTCCATGAAAAAATTCAGTGTATATAACAAAAGTGTATAAGGCTTATTTCGAATTTTTATAATGTGCCAAGTAAATCGAAAAACCAGGTTTTCAAACTTTATGTTGAGATATGTCGAAATACTGATATGAACTATTTATTTTTAAAGTGGCCTGAGTCCTGTTCTTTTTAAAATGAGATATAAAAGATTTTGTATTTCCATATTTTTTTATAGTTTAAATGGCAAATTTTGTATAATGTTTTTATAATCATCTCATTAGGGGACAATAAGATTACTTATATTAAAAAAAAAATAAAAAATTTATATTTATAGTGAAATGTTGGTTAGTTCGGTTAAAGATCATAAATATTTTTTCCATATTAACAGAAAAATTACAATTTTATTTGTGATAATTTTTTTTTTTTTTTTTTTTATAATTTAACCAATACTCAGGGGATGCCCCTACTCATGCAGTGCATTGTATTGCTCAGGAAAATAAGGTATGGGAAGGAGGAAAGAGGGAGTAGTGTTTGTGGATATTTGATTTAAATTTTTCTAAATTGTAAGTAACAGGGAAGACTTCTGCGGGAAGTTTGTTCCACATACGAATCGTTCGACTAAAAAACGAATTTTCACCTGCACGAATGGAGTTTATATTTATAGCGAAAATCTATGTTTTTTCAGTATAGGACTCATACCACTTTCAAAATACGAGTAAATACTTTTAAAAAACCGTTATATATAAATATTTTCTTTTTTTAGTTTTATTGTAAATTTTCTAAAAAATTGTAATATTAGCTTGTTTTTACACATGATTTATTCATATACATAGAACACAGTCTGCAAATTGCCAACTTCCTTAAAAAAAATGCATTGTAAAATAAGTAAAGAAAATGTAAATTTCGCGAAAATAGTACGGGATGAAAAAAATCGAAGAGCAGATTTGGAATCTGGAGATCAAAGTGTATTAGACCCAGACAATGTTTAGAATAAAATTTTCACGATCTTTAAAATTTTGTCAAAAAATATTTGTGCAATGAATAGAAGACATTGAATAATATGGAACGCCAAAATCACAAATTTTTTGAAAATTGACTCATACCACTTTCAAAATAGTTGGTTCATATGATAGGTAAATTCTCAGAATCGGATTCAGCACACCTCAAACCTTTAGAGAAGTACTCTATAAACTTAGGGTCCAGACTTTTTTCAAGTTTTGTTCGCCAGTGTTATCTATCGCATTATTATAATGTTTCACTGTAGTTTTATAATAGTTTATGCTTAATGTTAACAAAATCAGGATTGTTTTTATGATAGTGTAAATTATTTAGGATTTATTTTTTTTTTTATTACCGCCAACATAAACGTTAATTCAAATTTTATAGATTTCAATGTAATTTCATGGTATTCACTTCTAAGCAATATGCCAGTCCATTATACATGATGCAGATAAGCGCAGACATTTAATTGTTATTTCTACCTTATTTTATGACTCGTTTTTATAACAATATATGTATAAGATGGTATAAAACCATATTAAAAACGGTATCACATGTTATTTTGTTCCAAAATAGTAAAATCTACTTAAAAGGAACTTTTGAGCACGTATCCAAAGTTTAATTCAATTACTGTGTTATCGAAAACCTACAATGACGATAATAAGAATTTGCTGGTTTATTCTGGCAATCATTTTAATTCTATAAAATTTAATTTTAAGAAGAAGAAAAAGAAGAAGAAGAAGAAGAAAAAACCATAAGTATACCATAAATTTATTTTAATCTTAAGCAACACACTAATTTCATAAACGTTAATCGTTTCTCGTATAAATCTCGGTAAATAATAAGTATTTTGACAAATATTTACCCTGACTACTAATATGAAACACATCGACTTTTGCTACTTAATAATCAGAAATTAAAAGAATTAATTCGTTTAAAAAAAATACATTTAAATATATAAGCAATTTTAAAAATGTTCGACACTTGTTGAAACTGACTTTAGATGCCCCTTGTTTATTTCTTTTTTTTTTAATTTAGAGAAACGATGGACAGAGTTAGGTTGACTTTAATTAAAAACTAGGACATGTGCAGTGGCGTACCCAGGGGGGGGGGGGCCTGGGGGCCAAAGCCCCCCCCCCAAAATATTTTCGATTTTTTATTTTATTTTTGTTTTGGTTAGTATGTAATAAATGAATTTATAATATTTTTTTGAGACTATAATTTTTCAAACTAATGTTATATTAACTGAAATTGGAATCTATGGAAACACTACCATAAAGACCATCAAATCCGCTAGATGCTATTCAAGATTGCAACAAGGAGCTTTTTCAAACGTTTACATGTTTTTACATTAACTGATAGTAATTCCTGTTACAACTGCATCCGCGGAGAGAAGCTTTTCCACCCTAAAAAGAGTGAAAACATATTTAAGGAATTCTATGGGTGAAGCTAGACTTGGTGCTCTAGCTCTTAATTAATATGATAGCTCACTTTAAAAATCAAAATAAAATTATTTAATTGATACATAAATTTGTTTAATATTTCAAAAAAAAAAAAACTTGTTTGTAGATATCAGAAAACTAAAAAAACAAAGACATGTCAAAACATTTTTGCTTCAAAATTGCTATCATAACTGGGTATAACGTCAATGGTAACTTTCCCATCCAAAACTTATTTAACAGATACAAAATATTAGTGTCCGACCGAACTCATTTTTTTCGGCCGAAGCCGAACTTTGGCCATTATATCAATGTTCGGCCGAAGCTGAACTTTTTGTTTTAATAAAAAAAAATATAAATTGTTTTTTAGATCAATAAATTTAAACCAAAAAGTTATTAAACATAAACAAAATACAAATTTATAGGTATATTTTTTTTAAAAATCATATTTGGAAAATAGTTTTACTATTTTAAGTACAAAAAAAAGAATAAAATATTTGTATTGTACTATATTTTATAGTCAAAGAAAAATAGTTGATCGATTTTTAAGTTGATATAGAGAAAAAAAACTTAAACTTTAATATTTAAAATTAAAAAGTTTGATATTGTCATGACAGAAAAGCAATTTTTCCGCATTCACACCATGTGAATTGCTTCGTCTATCAGAATACAGCTGTCCGGCAGCGCTAAAAGGCTGTTCGCTAGCTACACTAGTTGGTGGGGCTGATAAATATTTTATTGCTACAGCTTTTATATTTGTAAATGGACTTGAATTCCAATACTCAAATATATTTAAATTTCGGGACCTAAAGGCTCCGTAATAAACATTTTAATTTCTTTTTCAATAAAATTTTCGTTTGGTTCTGCTACTTCTAAGTCTGGTACTGCATCATGTCTATCCCAAATTGATGAACCTGGTATTCTCTTTTCAGGATTACTTACCACTCGAATTTTTTTTTTTTATATTTAATTATATCGCATTAAATTTGATTATTTGCTTATAAGTCTTGTAGCTATATTTCTGGAAATTTTTTTTTAAACTCTTTTGGCTTTTTGAAATTTTTTCACACACATTGATGTTTAAATATCGGTGTTTTTTTTTGTATTCTATCATATTCAACGTTGTATTTTTTATGTATTTTTTTTTTGTAAATTCTGAAAAGTAAATATAACCGCAGTTATTATTTATTTGTGCTTTTTATAAATAATCATAAAAAGTTCGATAGTTCGGCCAAATTCGGCCAAAATTTGGCCAAACGCCGAACTTGGTCGAACTTCACTTTTTGGCCGAACTACGAAGCCGAAGCCGAGTACTTGGTCGGACACTACAAAATATTAAATATAGGCTCTCGTATGTAACAAATTATATGCTTTTCAAACAAAAAAAAAATTTAAAAAACAAAAATTGGGCCCCCCACCCGAAACAAAATCCTGGGTACGCCGCTGGACATGTGTAGTAAGTTTCACGATGAAAAAACTACGCCTAAAGAACTAAATTTTTATAGTGGTAATTTATGGAATGTGGAAAAATTGCAAACAAATATACATTTAGATAGACAGACTAATTCGAAATAGAAGGACACACATCTTAGGTAAGTTTTTATATTTTTTTTCTCGATTTGCAAAAAAAAACAGGGTTGTATATGTATGTCATATGTTGATAATTTTGTTTTGTTTCTAGAATTATCTACGGCATTTACCTTCAGTCCAAATTGTCATCATTTATAGAAACATGGATGTAAGTAGTTGAAATATATTTTTGTTTATGTTATATATTATTATTACTTCAGATATTTCAGATTTTAAATTAATTCATGTCGCCATTTTTTTTTTTTATTTTTTAATGTATTGTCAATTTTTTTTACAGTATCGCAAAAATTTTGTTTAGGATTTTCAGCAAATAAATTTACTAAAGTATAATTTTTCTAAAAAATTTTTTGAGTTTTTTTTCAGCCTATTAATATTCAGCAAACATTTTATTAATTTTTTGCGAAGATTTTTTCAATTATTAATCAACTAAATGTTGGCAAAACTTTTGCTGAATTTACAAATTTTTCGCTCCCGACTAAAATTTTGCTGACTCAGCAAAATTTGTTGCTTCTTTACTGACTTTTTTTTTTTTTGTTGAGTGTACCATCGTTATAGAAATGCTTAAGGTGTTCGGTTGTGGTGTGTACTCAACTTTAAAAATGGTTAAAAACACCATTTTTCGCGTTTTTAATCGCGGTTTTCTCATAATTGTGACGTGATGTAAAAATTTAGAAAACAAATTTGGAATCAGCGAGACAAAATCTATTAAATGTATATATCGCGGTTCAAATCAAATCGACTTTATCTAATTTTGTGACTATGTGTTATTTAAAAATTATAGAAACAAACTCCAACAACAAATCTACAAATTTACCATTGTTTTGTACATATAATCCGTTAAATATAAAAATAAAGATGTGGCTTTGTCGTTTTTTATAAAAAAAATGTGTCTAGATTACTTATATGAGTCGCTGCATTCAGTCAAATTTTCCCGAATAGAACGCTCTTAGTTTTAATGGCAACAATTAAACATTTAACTAAAATTTAGTCAATTTTATAGTTTTTTTTGCTGTTTTAATTTTACTAACATTTAGCAAAAGGGTTCTGATAATTTTACTGGTTTTTTCTGCAACGTTATTTTTAACTAATTTTTAGTAACCTTTTTTACATACTAATTTGTATGAGTGTACTGATTTTATATCAGATAGCAATGACCAGCCTAATTTAAGTCCAATTTTTTTATTGCGCATATTTTATTTTTTTCAGCTCAAAAACTTTACTTTTTGTGCGATATCTTTGATTTTTAGCCTAAATAACGATTTTCCGATTTTACCGGCAAGGAAAAGATTTGAAAGTGAACCGATTTCAGCAATCTGATTTTCTAACCTTTGTAGACATTAAAGTTGA
This sequence comes from Delia radicum, assembly GCA_021234595.1. Classification (NCBI taxonomy): domain Eukaryota; kingdom Metazoa; phylum Arthropoda; class Insecta; order Diptera; family Anthomyiidae; genus Delia; species Delia radicum. Next base: position 20,943,446 of record CM037851.1, read on the forward strand.
TCATTGGAAAATTAGATACAAATTTGAAGTAAAACTATAGAATGAACGAATTATTTTTAAGTACTGTTCCCAATACAAGTACACAATGTCTTTTCTTACAAATATTGTACGACAACCCAGCTAATATTAAGAATATCCATTGGTTTTGGTAAGTATTGTTTATTTAGCCTTTAGCTAAACTTGGTTATAATTTATTGTTTTTTGTGGTCTGCGTTTTTGGTGACCACGAAACTTTAAGTGCACAAGTGTATGTGTGCCTTTTTGTAGATAAACATGTTTAAACATGCCCACTTGCAAGTGTTAATTCAACATAACCTACCCCAAAGAAAAATAACTTAATGTTTGCTTACACAAACATAAATATAACAAATATAGATGTTAGAGTGGACCGAAACTGAACAAATTACGAGCCTTAAAGTTTATTTATTTTAATTTCTAAATCTGCTAAATTTTTAAGAATAAAATATTTAGTCAAATATTTTAATCTCAATAAAAAAAAATCTAATATAAAAAATGTATCTTTTCTTAGTTTAAACGAGCTTGAGATCATTTATTTATTAATTATTTATTTCCAATATTTCGTCTCCACATTGGGTGACTTCTTCTGGGAACAATTATAACAATTTGAAAAACTAGTTTTAATCATTAAATAAAAGAAGATCAAAGAAAACTTAACATTTTTAAAAAATTTATCACAAAACTTTTAAGTTATTACAAAAAAAAGTTTTCTGTTAAACTTAACCCTTTCGGATATTCTATGCCATATGGCATAGTCGCTTTTTAGTGCCTGTTTTAATAGCAAATACTAAGAGATACTATATTTTTTATTTTTCTATATTTTTCTTTGAAGTTTTTTGTAGAAGTTTATGAAAAAACAGTTTGGTTAGTGGACCCAATAAATAGTGAAGGCTCATAAAGCGAGAGCGCCTATCGAGTTTCGTAATTTTCAAAATAAAGAGCACTTTGTACTTTTATAAATTCTACCACAAAAAAAAATATTTGATAACTTTTTGTTAGTAATTTAGTAGATAATCATTGCCTTAGTAAGTACAAAAAAAAATTAGATCCCAAACATAGTTTAATTAGGCTCCACGATTTTTTTTTTTATGCCATATGGCATATGTTTTACCCAACGGAAATTTTTATTTGATTGAATACAGTTGCAGCGGCTGAACGTAATAACAATGCCTAATAAACTAAACTTCGAACAAATTGAAAATATTTTGGTTATATTAATAACTCAAATTTATCTAACTTTGGCGATGATGAAGAAGAAGAAAATTATGTTTTGGAGACGCTATAGGAAACTCTCAATGATAATAAAAACAATTTCTTTTTAATCGAGGAGTTAACTAATCCAGATGGGAACACTGATTTATTTGACAAAAATTTAGATGCTGAAGAGGATTCATTGTATTTGGATAAAGCTACGGATTCGTCGTTTCAAAAAATTCTTAAATTTCGATGGGCAAAGAGAGCGTGGAGCACTTCAGGCTCAAATTTATCTGAAAGTTATCCTAAACAAGATGTCAAAACTCCTGTTTCATATTTTTTAAAGTATATTCCATATGATTTTATTGACTCTATTGTTCAGGCAACAAATCAGGCCACGCTTATGAAAACCGGAACTGCCATTAATGTTGTAAGAGAAGAGATTCTTAAGATGTCTTAACTTCGAAAAATTATATTTATTTTAAAATAGTATATTCAAAAATTCTTTTCCACGATTTTTTTTGTAATATTATATCTAAAAAATCGAAAATGTATGTATTTCGGCGCACTCTATAATACAATATTGTATAAATTTCACACCATTATGACCGGAAGTTATAATTGTATATATGTCAAAATACAAATACTTAGATAAATATATAATTTGTTAAAGTTATTCGAGAGGATGTTTTGCTTTAAATTCTTAAATTGTTTTTCTTATAACTGATAGTAGTTTAATCTTCGCACTTTCAAAGCTTTTTACATACACTATCGGCCAAAATAAAGTGTGCAAGTGTAATAAAACGCACGAATGTTAGCCAAAAAGAAAAAGTTAAAGTTTTTCTAAATGGATTTCCATATATTAATGTAGCACCATTTATTAATCATAGAAGTCTATTGATTTCAAATGTGTTGTCCGTTTTTAGTACACAGCACCTCTTTCTCAGAGGGCGTGGCATTTAAAATAAAAAGTTTTCATATTTTCCATTTTTGGAAATTTATCTACAGATTAGAAAAAAATTTGATCAAATCTGAAAATGAATATATGAGTGAAATCAAACTAATAATAAGTACGTAGCAATTATTTTCACCGGGCCACGCAACCCAAAACTAACCGGGCATGAACATAACATTAAATTTTTTTGATTTTACCTTAATTACTAAGAGTATTTTTAATTAATTTTTTTTATCTTTTTTACATTTTTGAATTGAAAAATTTCATTTTGTGGGAGGGGGTTCCCACCCCCCCCCCCCCTGAAACCACTCCTGCCTGGGCTACATGTATTTTTTCGTAACATGACCATTAAAATACGGTTATCCCTTTGTAATGCCAACAATAGCAAGTAAAAAGTCATGTTTTCATGTAAAATTCATTATTTGAACAGTAAATTTTACAAAAATAACCAAAAAAAAATATAATGCTGGGGGGGTAGTATTTTTTAAGGAACTCCCCATAAAGTGATATGTTATATGGGTCAATCTACTTCGCGCTAGATATTTAGATAAATTTGTCAAAATGTTATTGTATTTTACATAACAAAATGAATAAAAGCAACCTTTTTAAAAAAAAAAAAACTTATGCTTTCTGTACTATATAAATGCAATTCTTAAAAAAATAGTGCTAAAGAAACAATATTCTGAAACAAGTCATGTAGGAAAATTGAAGAACTAAAAAAAAAACTAGAAAAAATATTCGAATCTTGAATAATTTAACAGTTTCTGATAAAAAATAAGAAACTTAGGCACTGAGTCGAAAGCATTTTTTGTTTTGACCAAAACCCGTATCAATGATGGAAAATCTACAAAACCCACCCGGTGGGTTTCAGGAGTGCGAAACTATATACCTGATCAAAACCTTGGCCTAGTCGCTTAGGTCGAAAGTGCGTCAAACCCTACTAGCGCTGATCCCCACAACATTTTTTTCATCTTTTCTTACATTTATTAACAATTAATGTTTTCGATTAATGATAATAACATTCTAATTATGAACTCAAACCTGACAATTCTAAATGAAATGCAATTTTAAAAAATCAACAATACATACAAAATTCTTAAAATTTTATTAATAAAAAAAAAAACAAGTAAAAGTATAAAAATATAAAAAAAAAGTTTAACAACATCTACATAAATATTAATTATTCAAATTGATTAAATAAAATTACGTTCCCAGCAAAAAATAATTTCGATTTGGTAAGCAGTAACTTCTTTTCAGTGCTTCCAAAGAAGCGCTTCGCCGTCATGCATGCAATGAAGCAATTCTGGAAGGCATTATATTGTGCTTCCCTGAAGGCATTCTTTTGACGCAGTAAAGAAGGCATGAAAAGATGCAGTGAAGAAGGCATGCAATGAAGCAGTGAAGAAGGCCTTCTATGAAGCACTTCTGGAAGGCATTATATTGTGCTTCCCTGAAGGCATTCTTTTGAAGCAGTACAGAAGGCATTAAAAGAAGCAGCGAAGAAGGCATGCAATGAAGCAGTAAAGAAGGCCTTCTATGAAGCAATTCTGGAAGGCATTATATTGTGCTTCCCTGAAGTAAGAATCGCTTCTCGAAGCTCTTCTGGAAGCGCTTCGGGAAGCGTTTCTGGAAGCTCTTATATCATGTGATTCTTAGATCACATGATAGAAGTGCTTCTCACCTGCTTAAAAGAGACCTACCAAGTGGGACATCGCGAACAAATATCATGCCTTCTGGAAGCCTTCAGCAAGCTCTTCGGGTTCAAAGAAGGCCTTCCACAAGCGCTTCTTGGAAGCACTATTTTTTAAAATTTTAAAAAAGAAATAATAGCTTTAATTTAGTAAAAAAATTAGATTGTGTTCTATTTCAATTACAACTGGTTAGGGTATTTGTTGGTCCTCTAAACTGACTACAATTTTCCTAAATTTTTGTTATTTGTGAAATTGTTTTAGTCTAGCATAAGAACCACAAACTTGTTAAACATATTCCAAAAAGATGTTACGTTGATTAAAATAAAGTACATATTCCAAAAGTTTTGCTAAACTATTTTAGACTTGTCACAAATTTTTATATAATGGCTAGTGTCCGACCGAACAGTTCGGCCAGAAAATGATCTGTATTCGGTATTTTAAAGCATTATGGACAAATTTGGCGGATGGAAAAATGTTTATTGGACTGATTAGAAGCTATTTTGAGTGTCAAATTTGAAGAAAAGTCTGTAGTTAAGCAATAAATTCACTGTTCGGCCTCAGAAAGTTCGGCCAAATCGAAAATAGTTCGGCTTCCGAACTTTTAACTTCGGCTTTCCTCTTAAATTGTATACACAAAATCGAATTAAATTGGCTCAACAAACATGTTTCCAATACCAAAATTTGTCATCATTGCCTCTAGATATCAAAAAACCGCCAAAATATATTTTTTTTGGCCGAACTGTTCGGTCGGACACTAATAATGGCAAATATATTTACCAAGAAAAACAAACAAAAAACCCAGTGTAGAAACGGTAATGACATGTTATTACTTTTCTCACTACCAGTAGTGACAGCAGCTTACTATATGCATTATTTTAACACGCTTAATAAGGACTTACCAATAACTAGTTATTTTTTCCATTATTTTAATACAAAAAATAATGTTAGACACATAATTATTTTAAATATAAAGTAATGATCTTGAAATTTTTTGAAAATCTATTTTTTGACTCATTATTTTTTCAACTCTAGTTTGAAGTGTTGTATTTTACGAAAATCAAAGAAATTTTTCTTCAAATTTATGAAAATTTTCACAAATATGATCAAGCTTTTTCCCGGAGTGTAACTATAAAAAAAATTTCAAACCTTCAAAAAAAAATCAATAAAAATATTTCTACTGTTAGAGCTGCATATGGTAAGTAGGCGTACGAGCAATAAATTATATATATAATAAAATTCATTATACGTCATGTAGATTTAATATAGAAATATTAAAATAAGAAACTAGTTTACTCACTACAGGATAACTAATATATGAGCCTGAGAAAATTTTCATTTTCATTGCACAATTAAAGGTCGAAAAAAAACATAATTTTTATTTTTAATAAGAATTATATCAAACTTGTATAAAAGACAAAGTACAGTCTAGTTTACTCCCCCTAGTTTACTCACTACAGGAGAACTAATATATGAGCCTGAAAAATTTTCATTTTCATTGCACAATTAAAGGTCGAAAAAAAACATAATTTTTATTTATAATAAAAACTATATCAAACTTGTATAAAAGACAAAGTACAGTCTAGTTTACTCCCCCTAGTTTACTCACTACAGGAGAACTAATATATGAGCTTGAATAATTTTCATTTTCATTGCACAATTAAAGGTCGAAAAAAAACATAATTTTTATTTTTAATAAAAACTATATCAAACTTGTATAAAAGACAAAGTACAGTCTAGTTTACTCCCCCTAGTTTACTCACTACAGGAGAACTAATATATGAGCTTGAATAATTTTCATTTTCATTGCACAATTAAAGGTCGAAAAAAAAACATAATTTTTATTTTTAATAAAAACTATATCAAACTTGTATAAAAGACAAAGTACAGTCTAGTTTACTCCCCCTAGTTTACTCACTACAGGAGAACTAATATATGAGCTTGAATAATTTTCATTTTCATTGCACAATTAAAGGTCGAAAAAAAAAAACATAATTTTTATTTTTAATAAAAACTATATCAAACTTGTATAAAAGACAAAGTACAGTCTAGTTTACTCCCCCTAGTTTCTCACTACATGAGAACTAATATATGAGCTTGAATAATTTTCGTTTTCATTGCACAATTAAAGGTCGAAAAAAAACATAATTTTTATTTTTAATAAAAATTATATCAAACTTGTATAAAAGACAAAGTACAGTCTAGTTTACTCCCCCTAGTTTACTCACTACAGAAGAACTAATATATGAGCTTGAATAATTTTTATTTTCATTGCACAATTAAAGGTCGAAAAAAAAAACAAAATTTTTATTTTTAATAAAAATTATATCAAACTTTTATAAAAGACAAAGTACAGTCTAGTTTACTCTCCCTGTTTTTGTTTTTAAACGAAACAAAAAATAATAAGGAGGAAAAAAAAACAAAAAACGTGTATTGAATATCCACCAGAGGTGGACCTTGCACATAACAAACAAGTTTTCAATTTATTTTTTGATCAATTGTGATAATCTATAACTTCGAGCTTATATATTAGTTCTCATGTAGTGAGTAAACTAGTTTATATGAATGTTTGATGTTTGATGTTTGGCATGGGATTGATACCTCTTTTAAAACGTGTTCTGATGATGGGAACCTAGAAAATGCACGACATAGATCTATCAACACATTCCTGAAATGGTCAAATAATAAATTTGAAAACAAAAAAACTCTATAGATTATTTGTTAGGACAATATCCTAATAAAGAAATATAGAGTATGGCCTCGAACTTGAATAATTTTCATTTTCGTTTTTAATATTGTTTAAAACTTTTAGATTCTGCAATTTGTAATTTAATTTTAAGTAGAATTAAGTTATTAATATACAACGTTCTGTTTAACTTGTCTGATTCTAGTACTGTAATTTACAAGATATTGTATCTTGTTGTATTAGAAATTCAAATTAATAAATACCAAAAAATAAAAAAATTTAAAAGTATTTATGTAGTATGATTTCCTGGAAATGGTTACTTATTTCCAGGAAATCATATTAAATACTTTTAATTTTTTTTTTTAACTCAATTAAATATTAAACTTAATTAAATATCATAAACTCAATTAAATATCATAAAACCTGCAAAAAAAATGCATCTTTTCGAAAATAATCTTGGTTTACCGTTTTAGCCCTTAATTAAATCCAATATAACTTTTACTAAATCCAATAAAAAAACTGTCCTTTTTACATTTTTAATTTGCTTTAATCTTAAACCTCAAATTTCGTTAATGCTCATTAGCGCGTCCCGAAATTTTTTTTTTTTTGGCTTGCCCCCCCAAATGATGGGGATTTAATAGCCTTTTACGGGAAAAATAGCAAAAAAAAAATTTGAACAAAAAACCAGATGGCTACCGGGTCCTAAAGATTGCAATCCTAGTGCATTTTGAAAAAAAAAAAATATATTTGATTTTAAAAAAATTGACGCCAAAAGTTGCGCAATACGGAGTACATTCCGGGTAAAATATTAAAAAAATTTCCGTAGAGCGATTTTGGTGCAGCGTTGCATCTTTAAGATTGAAATGTGAAAAAAAGAAAATTTTACAAAAAAGTACATCTCGTTCCACTGTGCGCTGGACCAGAAAAGCTCTATCACATTTTTTGAAATAGTTTTAACTAATATCCTCTAGCTTGCGCAGCTTTTGTGATTAATTTAGCTTGAAAGAAAGAATGAAAAAAAACATTTACTCACTTTCCATCTTTAAGATGCAACGCTGCACCAAAATTGCTCTACGGAAATTTTTTTAATATTTTTCCCGGAATGTAGTCTGTATTGCGCAACTTTTGGCGTTAATTTTTTTAAAATCAAAAATATTTTTTTTTTCAAAATGCACTAGGATTGCAATCTTTAGGATCCGGTAGCCATCTGATTTTTTGTCCAAAAATTTTTTTGTTATTTTTCTCGTAAAAGGGTCCTAAATCCCCATCATTTGGGGGGCAAGCATTTTCAAATTCGAAAAAAAGCCAAATTCGGGACGCGCTAATGCTCATGTATGGAGATATATGGAAGCATGTATGGAGATTTATGTAGATATGCTTGCATGCTTTTGGCGTTAACAAACATACAATAAACCGTTATGGATCCATATATGTAAATTTTTAGCCAGGTAGTTTAATATTTTTTTTTTTATTAAAATGTAAATATTTAATTGATTTTCTGTTGTAGCACAAAATTTATTTTTAAAGAAAATTATTTAAATATAATTAAGAGTTTAGTCTAGAGGAAAAGCAATGTGCTGACAAACGGAAGATCGACTGTTCTATCCCAGTTCGCGACTATTTCCAGATAAATAAAATTTCATTGTTAAAAAAAAAATAGCCAAAAATCAGTGTTTTTATTCGAGCAAATTTCAGCAAAAATTTAATCAATTAAAAGCGGAAATTGAATGATAATTAACAGAGTTGTGAGACTGAAAAACTACACTCACAAATACTTTTCCGTAAAAGTTCAGTTATTTAAAAATTTAATCGGTAAAGTTGTTTCAATAGAATATACAGTTAAATTACCAAAGAAATATATTTTTTAACTTTCTGTCTGTTATTCAATAAACAAAAAAACGGACTTTCGGTAATAGTTAAAATATTCAGTTAAAATGTTCTATTTAAAACAAAAAGTTGTTATGTTATATTGAGTATTGAAATAAACGAAAACAATCTATTGTTTTTATCGATTTTGTCAATTAAATTTTCAACAGTTGAAAATAAATTAAAAAATACAATTGTTCTCAACAAGAAGTAAGTAGTAATTTTTTTTAACTGATTTTCAGTTAATTTAATGTGTATATTCAGTAGTCTTTGCGGAACAAATATTGTGAGTGTATACTTCGAGTTCAATTGAATGCATTTTGAATGCTACTTTTGAAATACCAGTTCATATCTCCTTTTTATATTTGTAATAGAATTTTATCAGTATAACTACATGTATGGTTTTATTGCAGTTCTAAAAGATTTTTAATAAAAATATTAATGGATTTTGTTTCTCCTAACAAACTGCAATAATATAAAGGAATATGTATTAAGTGAGGAAAATGCATTACTTTTTGTTTGCAACTAACAGCAAGTTTTTCTTTTCTTTTTTTTTTTTTTTTGATAAAGCCCATAAACTGAAAAGTAATGAAAAACACATAAAATTGTTTGAAAAACAACGCAAATACATGCATAAAGGCAAAACCACACAAACATATACGCACACACACACATATGCACTAAAAATAACTAAAGTAAATCATCAACTTACACACTTGTGTTCTAGAGCATAATGAATGTTATCACATAAACACACACACACACATGAAAACTTTTCTATATAAAATAAATGATGTTATTTTTGCATCCTTTTTATGAGCATGTGTTTTTCTTTCTATTTTATAAACGAAAAGAATCCTCAACTAAACCAGAAGTGTATCTAAATAATGCTTCCGTTTTATGCGTTTTTACTTCCGCTTTTTTTTTTCTTTATTTTTGGACTCAAATACAACAATTCAAATTGCACGTTGTATCAGAGACGTAACAAGTTTATCAATTTTAGAATTTTAAAATTTATAATATTAAAATTTATTTGAACATCAAACATTATTTAAGAACAATCTAAGAAACTTAAATTTATATTTTAATAGAAAAACAAAAATTAAATAACTTACTAAAACTACTGAATTTTAGTTACATTTATTTAATGTAGTTATTTCGAATTTTCGAACCCACAACTGTAAAAAGAATAATTTTCAAGTGCGTATGCTTTTTATTGAAACATTTCACAACTATAAACAATGTTGGACATGTTTAGACATTTCTAGCAAAAGACTATAAAAAGAAATTTATTTCTCTTGTGTCTTTAGTAAAAAATAAATGTTAACGCTAAATAAAACAGAACCATAAAAGTAAAAATTTCGAAGTCATTTATTTTAGTAAATAAATAAAACTATAAGGTTTGCTTTATAAAATAAAATATAAATAATTTTCTACACCTATTGAAACTGACTTGAGAATCTTCTTATTTCTCAAGGTTTAATGAATTTTTTGCTCATAGTTTTTTACAGTAGTTTTTATTTCTGTTGTTTTGACTACATTTACAGTTTTTTTTTACCACATTTGTCCAAAAAGAATATAAAAATATTTTACCTCAAAGTGTCGAACATTTTTTAAATTCGTCATATATTTATTTACGTGAGTTTTATCAAACATTCATTTATTCTTTTTTTTAAGCTCTTAAATATTTTGTAGTTTTTATAGTCGTTTTTATTTCTGTTATTTTGACTGCAAAGATTATATGTGTCATACCAAAACAAAATATAAAAATATTTACCTCAACGTGTCGAAAATTTTTGACATTCGTCATATATTTATTTACGTGAATATTATCAAACGCTCATTTATTTCTTTTCTTTAAGCTCTTTAATATTTTGTAGTTTTTACGGTAGTTTTTATTTCTGTTATTTTGACTACATTTGCAGTTGTTTTTACCACATTTGTCGGTTGATTTTTGATATTTGATTTAAATTGCAATGCAGTTATTTCATTTTCAGTGGAGTTTACCTACATAGTAGTACATACATAGTAGTTCGCTAGTTGTAAAATATTTACAACATTATAGGATTATCAAATAAATTCCGATTCATATTTATAACACATTTATGAAATTATATTTTTCAGCTTTATAAAATTTAAACTAATCAAGTTACCTTGAATTTTTAATTGAGTATGCGTTGTCAGAATGTCAGTTATTAAAATATTTATTTGGTTTGAATCAATTGAGTATTGTGGTTAGCGATATTGAGTATTTTCTGAAGGCGTTTTTTTCTCGAGTTTCATAACTATAACCCAGGTGAGATATTTTTTGGTTTTCAAAAAATCCAGAATTTTTATCGACTTTTTTTTATAATTAGTCTTTATTAGTATAATTGCCAAAAGGAACCACCCTTTCTGATTGGGAAAAATGACAATTTTTGGCTTTTATATTCAAAAAACTATCAATTTCCAAAATTTCGCGATTAATTGGCCAATGTCGAATAATAATCGTAAAATTTTTTAATGATAAGTAAAATTATTGTCCAAGCCCTGCAAGTAATTCCACCATAAACTGCAGAGAGCTCATTGACCTATAGGGCGGGTCGATTTAAAAATCGCTCAACGTTCAAGGAAAATCGTATTCTAGGGATCAAAATAAGAAACTTTGCCGAAAGAACCATAGCTCTAAAACGAATTCTGATGTCCCGACTTTTGTCCCGTAGGGTCAAATTTTGAAAAAGCCCACTTTGATATTTCAGAAAGTAGGAGGAATCTCTCCAAGATTATGGGAGCTACTTCTTCTCCGGAAAACGCGCTAGCAGATTAATGCATAAATCATCATTCTAGGTGACCGTTAAGTGGTTAAAATTTAAGTTGAAAGAGAGCCTTTTTAACCGTGTTTTTATAGCAAAATATACAAATCTCGGGTTAGAGATATTTCAGAAAGTAGGAGGAGTCTTTCCAAGATTAGGGTCTCTATTTCTTCTCCGGAAGACGCTCTAGCAGATGCATGTATAAATTATATTCGATTGGCGTTGGATTCGATTGGGGCACTCTAAATGGGTTAAAGTGGAATTTTTCAAAATTTGACCCTACGGGTCAAATTTTTAGGGGTATGGTTCCTTCGGCAAAGTTTCTTATTTGGATCCCTAGAATACGATTTTCCTTGAACGTTGAGCGTTTTTTTTTTTGCCTCCATACAAATCGACCCGGCCTATTGTCCTAGTTTCACATTCTGTGAGCAAATTAGCTTGGAGAGTTTACATTATGAAAAATTAATAGCTCTGGTTATACTGCAGTATGCAATGAAGTTTGATGGCATTTTTTACGATTCCACCCCAATGGAAACTACATTTTCATGCTAAAATGTGATTTCGCTAAAGAAACATTCCACTTCTTGACTTGCCTGCGTAATTACCACATCTGAACCCCATAGAAAGTATATGGAGTATATTGGTTCGTAAGGTGTACGCAATTCAACACTATGGAAGAGCTAAAATCCACAATTTCAACAGAATGTCCTAATTTGGAATTAAACGTATTACAAAACGTCATTAGTTCTATGCATAAAAGATTATTTGAGCTAATAAAAATTACTATTAAAAAGTTAAAAATGCTAGTTTTCTTTAAAATATCTTTAACTGGGTTATATACATTCTACTCAGATAATAATACTGGTTTTGAAAACCCCGTTTTTCGCGACATAATTCTTATAGTTTCGAGCTTTTGAAAATGCGGTATAAAAATTAAAATATTTTGATTAGTTTAAATTTTACAGTGCTGAAAATAATTTATACATGGGTTATAAATATGAAACTCAATATGATCAAATCGTTATAAATTGTTAAGGTGCTAAGTTTTTATGAATGAAGTAATAGTTGAATATTAGAGAGTGCCGTAAACTTTAAGGCCTGATGACTCAAGTCGTAGAAAATCTATAAGGTATGTGTACTACCCCACTGTACCTAATAACACAGATATAACCTATACACACATAAATAATTTACACACACAAACATCCCGAGTAAAAAAAATTATATATTGTCTTATGTTTTTTCATCTTAAAATATATTATAATATGATATATGCTGTCATTTATTTAGCGTATATATAAGATATGATAGATCTATTGTCACATATGTATAAAAATAAATTTTCATATATATAATATAATATGTTACCATATAATTTAAGATTGTACAATAACTTATAATGTCTTGTAAAAAATATGTTTTTGAGAGATATAAGATATGCTTATATATATGGTGCCATATGTATAATTCAACTTAAGACCTATTTTATATACACATAGAGAAATAAAGTGCCAACCGAATTGAAAAGTGTATTTTGATGGTAACAACCAATAACTTCGATTAGTACAACCATATTCAAACTTGATTTCTAAATATTTTGGGTGTTGCAACTAAAATTCAGTTGTATTAATCGAACTTTATTGTGAAAACCAGTATTCAATTCTACCAATTAATTTTTATATTTGTAACCGAATTTGAGTCGTAGTAACCGAATTTCAGTTGGCTAATGGCAAATTCTTTCTCTGTGTGTATGATATCAAATTATATTATATATAATAATGTAACATAAAAAATATGACACAAGATTATCAATATAGTTTCAGATATGATTATATGTGTTCCAACATCATTAATATTTTCCATGCGCATAGGATAAATTATGTATTGTTATATATAACCCATAACATAATTACATATATATGCGCCTAATGACAAATTTTTTTTTTTTAATTTTATTCAAAATTATGTATTTTATGGGATTTAAGTAGATCCAATTAAATTTCAAAAAAACTTATTCGATCCACCAAAAATTACTTATCTTTTTTGATCTAATTAGATCCAACTAGATCTAAATAGATTCCATGGGATATTTTAGGATCTATCAGGATCTCAAATTACATATTCCCCAATTTTGAGATCAATTTTGATCTAATTTTATCCAGTACTATGTTTGAGGGATACCACAATTTTGAGATACCACGATTTTGAGATTTAGATATGAAATGGTATATGATTTTATATTTGAGTTATAATTTTTTTTTTTTTTTTGATTGGTATATTTCTTTACATCATGTAGTAGTTGCATTTGAAATAGTAGGAACTAATGCATATTAGTGTGTTATGTAAGTGTTTAAATTTATACGTTTTTGTGTGTGTGTGTTTGTGCATTTCTGTGTTTTGTAATTTCATCAACAAAAAAAAACAACTTCACTTGTTTTTTCCTGGTCTTATTTTCTTATTTTTTTATTTTTTGTTTCAATTCATTCGTTTGGATATCTCTTCATATCAGTTTTTGTGATCTGTCGATATATTTATTTTTATTGTGGTTACGTTTTACGACTTTTCACTGGAATGCATTTCATCATTTCTCTTCATTCATTTCAAACCAACTAAACTAACCAACCAACCAACCAAGCAGCCAACCTAAAAATACTCAGCCATCATCACTCCATGCCATAACACACCAGACCACACCATTCCACTCCATCTAACCTCAAACATTCATTCAACCATCCAACTTAACATGTTTGCCAAAAATCATTAAAAACAAAAGAACATTTCACAAAAGGGTAATAAAAACTGCACAAATTTACGCAAATTTCTACAATTTATATGTGAAATTTTCTAGTTTTTCATTTCGTGTGTGTGTGTGTGTTTCTTATTTTTATGATTTTTCTGTAGTTTTTCCTTTTAATATTATTTTTGGGATTTTTTGTCTTATTTTTCGATATTAAAAAGTTTTGCTTTCAAGGATTTTATTTTAATTTTGTAATGAGAAATATTACGAAAGCATTTTTATGGCAGGATTTTGTTCTTATTGTTTTAGTTTCTTATATTTCTCAAATAACTAAAATTATAGAAATTTTATTTAAATTAAATTTTATTTAACTCATTTTGGACGAATTGTTTCGTTTTTAAGCCAGTATTTTTACAACGACTAGGACCTTTTTCAAAAGTATAAGGCAAAAAAAAAAAATACAAACATTTTTAAATGAAGCATTTTGAAGTTGTCATATATCTTTTCAATAGGAACACTAAAAAGTCCCAAATTTTGCTCAAGCTTAATTTGAATACTTACTTTGAATACTTTTTGAGATTTTCTCAGATTTTTCGGAAAAGATTTTTCTTTCCAAAAATCGGAGTTTTTTTGAATTTTATTTATAACTTGATCAATAACCCAAATTTTCTTAGCTTCTAAGTCAATATTTTATTTTATGTGCATAAGCTGTAAGTTTTGGCAATGCTTTTGTACATTTGCTTAACATATATTTAATTTTTTTTTTAGTTTTTGAATAAATTTGGTAAATAACGCTTTAGATCTTTTAAAATGTTTACTAAAATTACAGAAACTATTGAAGCAGTTAAAAAAAATAGATCAATTCTAAATAATTTTGTAAAAAAAAAATATTTTAATTTGCTCGTACTATTCCAAAGGTATTACCCAATAAAAGCTTTGTTCCCATTGTATAAAACTAAGAATAGTATAAGCTAGTTATTTGCCAGTTTTTCGTCGAATTTGCTTTAAAATTTGAATTAGAGATGGGCACGTGAGCAGAAGTTAGTGTAGAAATTTACTCACGTACCCATTTCTACTTTGAATTATGAGATTTTTCGAGTTTAGTAATAATTTTTCGCTCAAGGTATCAAATATTGAAAATGCGCGAAACGAGAAAAATCTCTTATTTATAACGAGCTTTCAACCTAAGTATATTTACAAAAATAAAACAAATCAAACATATTAGCTAGGTTGATACTAGTATTTCGATCTGGCTAAAGATCTCATCAGAACCCGAAGTTTTAGAAAAGCTAGAGCCTCCATAATAGGCAGAACTTTAACAAAAAACCTGTTAATCATCAATTTTGTCTTCTTAGTAATCAAGCACGTGGTTAGGGTCTTTTCCTAACAAGCATCATGAAGTTACTTAACTTTGAAGACCAAAAATGAATTATTATTTCAGTCATTATTTATTTATTTTTTCAGTCAAGATAACAAATATCAAAAACAGGGACCGTAAATAATGATTATTGTTCGTTTTTTTAAATCAAAAAATCAATCACTTAGAACAGACATAAAAAAAAAATTATTGCACCATTATTATTATTTTTTGACAATCTTTGCATATCCATCATGGTTTTTAAATTTTTGATTTTTAAAGTTTTCTTCAATGGTAATGATTATTTTTGAGTAATAAAACAAAAAAATCAGCCAAAATCATTATTTTTGAGCAAAAAAAATAAAACTCAAAAATAATCATTATTTATGATTTTTATTTTTTTCGCTCAAAATAAAACTCACTTTCAATTTACGACTTTATATATGATGTACTTACTATGTTGGTAAAAAATCTCACAAAAAAGTCATAAATTGAAAGTGATTTTTATTTTGAGCGAAAAAAATAAAAATCATAAATAATGATTATTTTTGAGTTGTATTTTTTTTTTTTGCTCAAAAATAATGATTATGGCTGATTTTTATTAATATTACTCAAAAATAATCATTACCATTGAAGCAAATCCTTAAAACTCCTAATATAATCATTATTGTGTAATTTTTATTATAAAACTCATAATGATTACGGTCCCTGATCAAAAATGATTAGCTATCGAAAGTTTAAAGCAAATCCGATGGAAAAGAGCTTATAATATTATTAGTTTTATACAATGGGTAGGGTACAAAGCTTTGAGAGGGTATAAAGGGTTTTTACATGTGACCAAAAAAGTCTGAAACACTTACCACACTTAAAGAAATATGATGAAAGCTTCGTTATTCCTAAATTTAATGAAAATTTCATAGTTTCTCATCCGATGTAATTCTTTCATATATCATTCATTCTTTGATGATTCTTTGGTAAAATTTCCATTTTTTGACCTTTTGTCTTCTGATTTTCTTCATATTAAAGACATAAATAAATATTAAAGACATACATTTTCTATGAAGTTTATAACCCATCCCCATATTCAGTTTTTTAAAAATTTGCTATTTAAATTTTTACAAAAATTCAAAAAATTGTAGAAGTATGTAACTTTGATATACTTTGATTATACTCAAAAGTTGTTATCAGATTTCGTTGTAATTTTCACACAAGTGAAATAAATAAATGAATTTTAAAAGAAATTGATTTGTTAAACAAATGCAATTTTTAAATGCATTTTCGAGATTGTTCAAAATTTTTTAAAACATAGATAAATCGAATATTTTAAATTTTGTTCATGAAATTAGCTTTTTCTGTGACGCGAAAAAAAAAACTTATCTATTATTTTCATAATTTGTAATTTTTATATTTTGAAAATATTTTAAAACAGTTTACAATTCAGAAAACACTATTAACAATACAAAAAGGTGATTTATTTAAGTTAATTTGTGTTAAAAATTATTTGTGATGAAGATGCAATTTTTGGATGCATTTTGCAAAATGTATCCAAAAATTTAATTTTCATCAAAACCCGTTTCTCATATAATATTCCTTGTAATTATATAAATTTTCTCTATATTTTCCCCTTTTTAAAACTTAAGTCTTTAAAGATTTAAAATGAATTTTTTTTTAATATATTTTACGATCATTTTAAACCAGCTTCCCCACTGGTGTAATATTTTAGCATAAATAACACTTGTGTTCCAAACTATGCAAAAAAAATTCAAAAGCATCATTAACAAATACATATAAAAGTAATAAACTCTATACATAAATAAAACAAAAGACAAAATACCAAAGTGAAAATCGTAAAAATTCAAATTATTTTAATGATTAAAAATAGAATCCTTGCATACTATGCAGCCTAAAGATGGCATTTTGTAAATATTACATATGTATGTAGAAGCATTTTTCTAATGTTTAATAAGGCGTTTACATCAAAACACTAGCGTTTTGCCAAAACACTTACACTGTGCTACAAGAAAAAGTTACTTGGCAAGAAACCTAGTTCTTAGTCTTGCTGTGTGTATTATAAAACCGGTTTGAAAAGTTGCAATATATCACCAAATTTTCGAGAAAGCGGTTAAAGAGTATTTTTTGCGACTGGCCGCATTTAAACGTTTTTAGCTCAGTAATTTTTTAACCGATTTTGAATTTTTAAACTATATTTTTAAAAAAAAAGTACCTGGTCTTTCGAAATATATTGTGGGCGCTGTGGTGTAATGGTTAGCGCGTTGGACTATTACACAGATGGTCCCGGGTTCGATGCCCGGTGACGACAACATCAATTTAGAAAAATAATATGTATGAGTTTTCTACCCCTTATATGTATCGCTGCGCCCACCTTCGGTGCTCCCATAGCACTTAACCCCACCGAAGTAAAAATAATGAATCAGGGCTATGAAACAAAAAGCTTCAATAAATTCGCCAACTCTACATCAGGTGGCGAGCAACAACTGTTCTAAGACTTATCTACTCGCGCAATTACAGTGTTGCCATGTTTGAAGCCCTTCATCTTTCACCACCTTTCATCTCTCCACTATCCCCTTTCCAAAGAAAGCAACACATTAATTAATAGGAAGAATTTCCTGAGTGTTGCTTCTCTTTAAAAAAAAAAAAATATATATATACAGTTGTGGTCATTAAAATAGTAGTTATTTAACCATTGTTCTTTGATGTTATGCCATATATATCCGTTTATCTTCGTTTTATATCATTTTTGATTTTTATTTTATCAAAAATAATCCATGCTTCATTTTAAGAGTGCATTTTAGTAAATTCACCCTACGATGATATACACAACTTTTATCGTCACTTCATTAAATGTAATCGGTCATAAATACAGTCGTATAATTTTTGAAAAAATTTAGAAAAAGAAGTAAACGAGAAAATAGTAAACGAGTAACTCGACTTTGAGGTTTTTAACTTTCTCGATTTATCAAGTAAGATTTTAAAATTATTCGAATAATTTCAATAATTTTATTTAATTGATTTTTTCTTAAAAATACATAATAACCCACAAAAAAAGGTACAAAATCAGTAGTTCCGAAATGTTTTTTATCAAAATTAAATTTATACCTTTTTTAATTATTTTAAAATTAACAGGATCTTACAAAATAACATAAATACAATTAAGGTGTTTTACGTTTTTTGTTTTTATAAACTTCGACTTTAACAAAACATTAGGGCTATAACTTTTAGCATTTTTTACAAATATCAAAAATAATAAGTCATACACTCACAATATTTTTTCCGTAAAGACTACTGAATATACACATTGAATTAACTGAAAATCAGTTAAAAACAGGACTACTTACTTCTGATTTAAAACAATTGTATTTTTTAGTTTATTTTCAACTGTTGAAAAATTAATTGACAAAATCCATAAAAACAATAGATTGTTTTCGTTTATTTCAATACTCAATATAATATAACAACTTTTTGTTTTAAATAGAACATTTTAACTGAATATTTTAACTATTAACGAAAGTCCGTTTTTTTGTTTATTGAATAACAGACAGAAAGTTAAAAAATATATTTCTTTGGTAATTTAACTGTATATTCTATTGAAACAACTTTACCGATTAAACTTTTAAATAACTGTTGATTTTTTATGGAAAAGTTGTGAGTGTAGCAGTGTATGCCTTAGAAAAATATAAAGAAAACTTATATTACTTTTTCGCCGCCTTTAAAATTAATAAGTATTGGCATATATTGTTCCTCTTACCACGATTTACCTACAGTCCTAAAATTACCATTTTTGTGCTTTTACTTAAGAAGACATGACGATTTTCGTTTTTCGAAAAACGCGAAATTAAGCGAAAAGGCACCTAAACTTGAATATATATCAGGGATGGCAAGCAATACCGCAAAAATACCGTTATCGATTCAACCCTTTCAGCTGACTATATTAATCCCTAAATTACCGTTACCTATATAATTGAAATCCCGTTATATGTAAAATACCGTTATTGATATAAACGAAATACCAATATCCCTAAAATACAGATACTGAAATAACTAAAATACCGTTATCGTTAAAATATAATATATCATTACTGCAATAATTGAAATAGCGCCATCCTTAAAATACCGTTACTGAAATAATCTGACAAGATCGGAAAAAAAAAATTCCTGTAAATAGATATGTTTCTGCAAAGTTTGATCATAAACTAGCCAGTCATTAGAACTCGGCCATAGTGGGGCTAAAAATATCGGTGTGCATTGACAATACCTGCATAACATAAATAACGTTACCCTTAAAATACCGTTACCGAAATAACTAAAAAACCGTTACCGCTAAAATACCTTTACCGAAATAAGTGAAATGCCGTTAATGCTACAAAACCGTTACCGAAATAACTGAAATATTGGACCAAAATTGGAGCTTTTTTCAAGTTTAAGCTTCAATCTTACTTTGTCGTATAGTTTCTAGTCAAAATAAATATTTTTTCCAGATTTTCAAAAATTGTATTCATTTCAAAATATTTATTCTTTTAAATTTCAAGAAATTTTAATTTTAACGCTATCTCACTTCCAAAATTAGTTTTCTATCGACATAGCTTAAATTCTTATTATAAAAACCTCATTTGGCGCACTTATGTACAATTTAAAATATCACACCTGGAGGCGGGCTTGCCGGTTTGAGGCTTAAGATGAATATTGATCCGAGTGAAATTCCCCCAAACCAGTAAAATTTAACAAATGTTGAGTACCTAAAAAAAATTATATAAAAGGGATAGAGTTTTTTTCATTATATTTCACTATATATATTTATATATAATAATATGTTTTGCCATATATAATTACATATTAATCATATATATATTAGGGTGGCCCTTCGTTATATGGGCCAAAAAAAAGTGTTCAAATTTTAGGTCTCACCCCCCAGAAATATGCGAATGGCCAAAAAAGTGATAAATACAAAGTTTTGGGCCAATCGAAAAATGTTTAGAGGTCGCTCAAAGAGATTGAAAATTGCAAATGCGTTTATATGGGGAAAAAATTACTTTTTTCGAGACTTATGTACATTTTTCAATTATGGGAAAACATTTTATTCTACATGTTAAATTATTCCATATCTCATAGCCTTGAGTCTTTTAAGTAAAAAAAGTATAACTTAGTAATCGAATTCAAAAATATTTATGACGTGTGGTCGAATTTCTCAATGAAGTAATAATTTAACCTTTTTTGGTCTGGGGCATTATTTATTACTGGGCTGGTTCTTAACCGTATTTGAATTTTTATACCTTTTTGAATAGATAATTATCTCTTTATATCAAATAATTTAATATGTAGAATAAAATTTTTTCCCATAATTGAAAAATTTACATAAGTCTCGAAAAAAGTAATTTTTTCCCATATAAACGCATTTGCAATTTTCAATCGCTTTGAGCGACCTCTAAACATTTTTCGATTGGTCCAAAACTTCGTATTTATCACTCTTTTGGCCATTCGCATATTTCTGGGGGGTGAGACCTTAAGATTTAACACTTTTTTTTTAAGGGCTACCCTAATATATATTTATGTATGCACAGCGCATACCTTAGGGACACGGCCAAAATTGTCCCCGAAATATGCGGTGTATCGAACTAACTGTCCTCATCTTATACGCTAGATGTATGAAAAGGCGCGAAAACTTTGCGGACAGTGCCCAAAGAAAGCAAACGTCCCTAAACTATGCGGGGAAACGAATAAATGTCCCTAGAGTATGCGCTGTGCATACATATATTTATATATAATAATATGTTTTGCCATATATAATTACATATGATCATATATGGTCGAATATATGGTCATATATAGATCTATATATATTTCATGTGATCAGATATACAAGATATGCTAATATATAACATACGATACAATGATATACGATGATATATTTCGCCATTTCAAAATTTAATGTCATAAACCAAGTAAGATATCAACATATATCGTAGTATATTGCCACACAGATTAGCATATACAATGATATCAAGTTGTATATGAGTATATAGAAACTTTTTTCATTAGGTGGGAAAATGTATTGCAAAAAATACTTGTTTTGTTAACTTTAAAATTTATAAACGAAAAGAAAACTATGAATACCTTATTAGAGTTTTCCTTAAATGTTATTAAAACATAATTTTTATAACTTTTCTGTATTAAGTTATAAAATAATAATACTTAACAAACAAGAAAATATAACAACACCTTTTTAAACAAAAAGAAAAACACATAAAATTAACAACAACAAAATTCGCATAATTCCACAAGATTATGAAATTTATTAAAATTATTAAATTAAATACATCTAACTTAAAAATAAGAAGAAGAAATGGTTGTAAAAAGACATAAACTTTAGAACTGCAGCTAAATCTTGTTTATCAACAAAAACAGACATAATAATACGCATTTAAAAATCGTAAAATCTTTTTGAAAAAAAAAAACGCTTCAAAGCTACTAAACGTTTTGGAAGACAAAACAAACAAAAGCTAAAATGAATTTCTTTTTTGGGGGAATAAAAAAAAAACAACAGCAAAATAACATTCTAATCCTCAGGCTTCTAGCATAGTTAGTATTTGCAGTTTAAAATTTTTACAACTTGAACTTAACAAGCATCAAGGAAATCCTCTCTATTCATCTTATATAGTACTTTTTCTGTTTGTTTATGCAGTAAAAAAGTTTAACTACCAGTTTTAGTTAAAACTATCAAAAAAAAAAACACACACAAATAATAACAGAAAGTTCTTGTATATTTCATGTTTTAACACTAGAATCACCGGATTTTTGTCATTTTGGTAAATTTTTATTTTTAAGTGAAAGTTCTTTAAACAAATTTTTTCGAGAAAAATAATCTTTCAATTTTAAGATTTAAAATTTTAGTTCTACAACTGCAAAATTATTGGAAAAATATTCGAAATTGTCAAAAATAATATATAAAAAATGTATCAATTTCATTAGTTAACACTAGAATTTAAAGGTTTTTGACATTTTGGTAGAGTTTTATTTTGAAGTCAAAATTTTTTAAGCGAAAGTACACTAAAAAAAAACTTTGTTGAATATTTTGTAAAACGTTTATTTAAAAATTTAACTTTTAGAAATTTTTTTGCTGACATCGCGTTTTCCGCTGAAATTTTAGTTAAACGCATTTACCAAAAAGCCAGTTTTGAACTTATGTTTAACTAATTTACGTTGCTACCAAAATTGCGCTGATAAACACATCAACCCTTAAATGCATAATGTACCCTATATGGTACACTGATAGAAAAACCGTCATAACCCTAATGTATTTTGACATCAGTTCTATGACAAGTGTCTTCGTTTTTGACCCCATGACACTTGTCATCACGGTGATGTCAGCCTTAACATCACTTAACCAAATTGTCATTAGGGTCGAAAACTTAAATTGTGTCATCAATGGGATGACACATCGGCATCACATAAATGACGAATCGGAGTCAATTTAATAAAAAAATATCATTGCGATGGCTCAGTTACATCGAAGAAGGGTCATATTGTGCTCAATTTAATGACAAACTGTCATCAATGCAATGATACATTGACATTAAAGAAATGACTTATTGGCATCAATTTAATGAGAAAAATCCAATAATTTAATGACGCACTAACATCAGGGGAATGATTAATTGGCATCTATTTATTGACAACATGTTATCAATACAAAGACAAAATAACATCTTATAAATAAAACTTAAATAACTCTTGCCATCTGCCTCACCTTGGACTTCTTTTCGCGTTTGGAAAAGTATGTAGTGTAGGCACCACAATATCTTTAAATAAGTATTTTTGGAATCTAGAAAGTAAATATATAATAAGTTAAATTTTGTTTTTTTATTGACTTTTTTCGATTATAACATTACCATTATCAAGATCGTCTACATCGATCGATGCTTAAAAATTCTAATAAAGTTTTCTTTCCAAGCCAGTGTGTTATAATTTGTCTCAAACATTTTGTGGAAATCGATATCAATCTGAGAAAAAAGAAAAACAATAGGTACGTTCAGGGTAAATAACTTAAAATTTTATTGTTTCATATTTTTCCTTGATGAAGTCACTTACCAAGTACTTATTATGCACGTGTGCCTTAAATTTCGATGAGTTTTTATAGACTGTATTACAACATTTATAGTTGTCCATAGTCTTAAGAAAATGATGGGACTTTAAATGTTCAAAATAAAGCTCATTGGTTATAAAAACTTTTCACAAATAAAACACTTTATTATTTTCTTAAAAATTTCACACGACCGCAAAAAATACAACTGAACTACTCAATGACAGACCTAGAACAAACAACACATTTATTTTTCATATGTACATATGTTAGACAATTTTTTTTTTTTATTTCTTTGTTGTCAAGAGTACTTTACTTTGTTTGTTGTTGTTTATTTGACTCTTAACTCTCTTCGCTCTCATTTATTTTGATGCTAATGCAGCATATGATGTCAAAGTGTCATCAATTAGCAGACGTTTACAAGTATTTATGATTAAATGTCATCATATTGACGACAATTAATCATCACTTTTTTTGTAACTGTAATGATGACATATGAATGTTATATATTGTATAAAGTGCTTCTTGCTTTGACAACGAATGTACATCAATGTGATGTATCTTATGCAAGTTTTAGAAATGCGTCTAAAAACAAAAAAATAAGGAATAAAACATTAATATTTTTACTAAAACACACTTTTCAAACATTTTAACGTTATTTAGTTTTGTTCTTTATTCATACTTTTAATGTTATTAATGCACAAAATGTGGCATCGAATTGATGTCACTGTAGTCATAGCACGGATGACGCGTAAAATATGACAAAATTATATGATAACGTTCGTCATTAAATTGATGTCACTTATTGCATCATTGATGTCATTTGTAATAACATTGATGTCACAATTCTGATGTTAGGGCATCATCAATATGAAGATGCATTTTTCTATCAGTGTACATGCTTTTAATTCTACAACAATCCCGCTAATTAAACTAAATAGTGATACCGTTACTTTTAAATTTTACAAAACAATATTACTCTTCATAAAAATACCGCTTTAGTTCACTTACAATTGGTTTTAATTGTCAGTAAGCTGCCAAAGTGGGAGTATGCACTTTTTGCACAAAATTTCAAAAGTGAAAAAAAAGTTTATAAAATATAAGTTTGATATAATTTTTATTAATAATAAAAATTATGTTTTTTCGACCTTTAATTGTGCAATGAAAATGAAAATTATTCAAGTTCGAGGCCATACTCTATATTTCTTTATTAGTATATTGTCCTAACAAATAATCTATAGAGTTTTTGTTTTCAAATTTATTAATTGACCACTTTCAGGAATGTGTTGATAGATCTATTTCGGGAATTTTCTAGGTTTCCATCATCAGAACACGTTTTGAAAGAAATGACAATCCCATGCAAAACATCAAACATTCATTTAACCTAGTTTTCCCACTAAATGAGAACTAATATATGAGCTTGAAGTTAAAGATTATCACCATTGATCCAAATTATCACCATTTATACAATATATTATTCAATTATTAGTAAGTAAATTGGACTTAGTTTTGGCTAATTATAATGAATTTGTATCAAATTTGATATATTGCATTAGTTATATGTATAGAATGCATAGTGTACCTCTTCCCGGGAAAACGGTTTATTTCCCAGGAAAATGAATGCCCAATTCGAGTTCAGCGAGCGACTTTACATAAGTATAGCTTGGTCTCCATACCGGGTGCTGACCTCATACATTTAAGGGTCAATACACTGCGTTGCAAACCTATAATTACACATTAATTTCACTAAATTTCGTAAGTTAAAAAATAAGTAGAAGAGTTTAACAGGCATAAATGCAAATCCAAATTAAATTAATAATATTGAACAATGTTGAGTTTTCTTCTTTAATTTAATTCTTCTTATTATAAACGAGCTTAAGGTCCTTTATTTATAAATTATAATTATTTATTTCCAATATTTAGTATCCACATTGGGTGACTTCTTCAGGGAAAAATTATAATAATTATAAAAAGTCATACAGTAAATGAATTGCTTTTTGTTAAATATTATTTAATTCTTCTTATTTTAAATGAGCTTAAGATCATTTATTTATAAATTATAATTATATATTTCCAATAGTTCGTCTCCACATTGGGTGACTTCTTCAGGTAACAATTATTATAATTGTTCCCTTGCTACTTTTCGAGGAAAAACGCTTTAATATTGACGGTTTTTGCGTAAACTCGACGGGTTAATACTTCTCAAATATTCTCAATGGGGTTTTGATTCCGAAAACATGTCTCTTGTTTGAAAATTTATTCTTCTTCGTTGCTATTTTCAATAAACCGCACCATATTATGTACTCAGAAGAATTCATTCTGGTGCTTGGAAATGCCAAATCAAAAATACTGTCGAAACACAGAGCGCCCCAAGCCAATAAGGATTTGCTTCCGAAATTTCTATTTGAGAAATATTGTGGTTTTCTGAGTTTGCTTCAGTCTACTACTAATTTGGAAAAATTACTAAATGAATGATATTTGACAAATTTGAAAATTGAAGATACAGGCAAAAATAAAATACGCTTTGGTGCTGCTTAGGGTTGCCATTCGTACTGTTTTAAACAGTACATGTACTGTTTTTTGAAAAATGTACTGTTTTATTCACAACACCTAAAACAGTACGCAAAAGTACTGTTTTTTTGGATTTGTACTGTTTTTGTACTGTTTTTTTTTGTATATTTTACATATTTTTATATAAACAAGTTTTTTTGCGTGTACAAAGAATATATATTTTTTAACCATTTTTTTTTTTCGTGTGTACAATAGTTTTTTATATAAATTTTTTGAAAATCCCTGTATTAATTCCACTTCGTTTCTTTGTGCATATATAAGTTTGGTTTGTTTACTTTTCAAGCAATGGATGTTTGTAAACACAATTTTTTTTCATGACACTGCCCAATGCAAAAAATTACGTCGTCCAAACTAATAATTTTAGCCAATTTGACGAAATTTAGTCAATTTGATGAAATTTAGTCAATTTTACTTCTTTAGAGGATGTAAACTTCACGAAATTTTGTTGATTTGAATAAAGTTTGTTAAATCTTAAAAAAAAATTGACGAAATTTCGTTAAAGATCTACAAAATTTTTTTTGTTGATTTTACCTACGCTATTTCGTTCGGTGTATTAACTTATTTTAAGTAAATATGTGATGTATTGAAGTAAAAGTTATGTTAACAATAAATACAAAAATGTACTGTTTTTTTTTCATCAATGTACTTTTTTTCACTTTTCAAATATGGCAACCCTAGTGCTGCTGTACAAAACAATATATTGATAAATTGAGGATCCAGGCAAAAATAAAATATAAACTACGGTTTGATCCGACTGTACAAAATAATAAATGCCAGTCGCAGGTAGTTGTTTTTAAAATTTAAAATACCAATAAATGTCAGTCTTAGGTAGTTGTTTTTAAAATATATAAAGGTTCGCTTATGATATTTAGTGATATTTTGAATATTTCTTTTTTGTATTTTAGAATTATCTATATTTGGAAAATGTTAAATTGTGTCATACATACATATACGCATATGCATATGTGGGAATTATTATGTTTTGTTTAAAACAATCACAAAAAAAATAGATTTAAATTTCAGCAAAATAAATTAACTAAAGTAAAAATTTTATACTAAGTTATTTAGTTTTTTTTTTCAGTCCACAAAGCCCCAGCAAAAATTTTTGTTGATTTCAACAATGTTCAATTTAATATGCATTGAACTAAATGTCAGCAAAATATTTTGCGGAATTTACTATTTTTTTGCTAAAAAAATCAACTCACTGATGTTTAGCAAATCACTTTTGCAGATATTAGCAATTTTTCTGCACGGATCCTCCCAGTAAAAATTTTGTTGATTCAATTAAGTTTTTAGCTAACTTTATGTACTTTTTTTGAGTGTACGTAGTTTAGGATATTCATAAATTCGCCGAATTTTTTTATATTGATATATAGTTTTTAGCTAATATACCGTGACGGTTAATCTAGTGTTAACTAATGGTTAAAATTAAATGCATAAATATTATGCTGAGTTAACAAATAAAGAAAAATACCGTTAACTTCGTAATTGCCATACGAAAAGGACACTTTTATTAAAACTAGGGAAATAAACAAAAAACATATTTATTTTTAAACATACAGTGAAACAATATGGACACTACACTGACAGAATTATCTGCATGATATCAATAAATGTTTGCATTAGAATTATGAATTCCCGACAAAAATAAATGTATATATAGTCGTACATAGCTTGATATAATGGTATCCTATCATATATCATTATATCTTATGTTATATATAAGTTGATTTTTTTTATCTCATCATATATAATTGATATAGCTATATACAGGGTCCGCCAAATAACTTTTTTTTTTTTTGAAAATGCTATAAAAAAAAACTACTGAATATTTTCTCAAATTTCTTTTTTTATTTAAAGTACAATCCTTCCGGTTAATAATGGAAAATAATTTCATTCAAATGGCTGCCTCGGCTGGCCATGCAGTAGCCTACACGATCGGTCCAATTTTTAAGCACATTGTCGATTGTGTGCAGCTGTATTTCCTCCTCTTCAATTTTTGTGAACAAAAATTCGTTCAACATGGCCCGATAAAGATCGCCATTGACTGTAACGCCCACTCCTTGCTCATTTTCGAAGAAAAATGGCCTAATTATGCCTCTGGACCAAAATCCGCACCAAACAGTGACTCGTTTTGGGTGTATCGGCACACATTCTGCAACATTACCATGATTTTCAAAGTAATGTCGCAATATTTCCCAGCGTTGTTCAAGCGTATACACAACCATATTCGTTCAGCGGAAGGATAAAACTAATTATCTGTCAAATCAGACATGAGCTAAGTGTTACCATTCACGAAATAAGCAGTAGTTGAAAAAAAAAAACGTTAGACGGAGGACCATTTATTATATCATATATATATACATCCATGCATAAGTATATATAAAAGAGTAAAACCAAACAAATTCGATTATTTTTATATTATAATTATATATTGCCTCACATATAATTCTATATCAATAAATGTGTTCAAATTAAAAATAAAAATTCAATCACTTTTGTATATGGTAGAAATTCACAAAAATATCTATCACTTTTAAATGTAATTATCAGAGAAGACAAAAAAGCACCAAATTCAATGTATTTAAAGCTAAAGAATATTGTAAAAAAAGCAAAAGTAAAAACTTAGAAAAGCTAAGCTTTAAAAAAAAAGTTCAAAATTAGTAGAATAAATAATATTTTTTTTTAAGTAAAAAAGCATTTAAAGTCAGAAAATCTTCAAATAAGCAATTAAAAGGCCAGCAATCTTAAGAAAACGCTTTTTTAAAGGCAACAACTTTTATAATCCAAAGAACCAAATATGATTTGGCAGAAAACACCATAATATGCTATATTTATCTCGTGGAATTAACTTTTTTATATCAACATTATTTGCTTTCAATCTAATAAGTAAGATTGTTAACCCTTTCATGCTCAACTCTTAATGGCTGGGAGTTCTTCGATCAAACTTTGTGGACATAATCGTCTATGGCAAAGAAATATTTTGTGTTAATTTTCAGCATCTCCTAGCGGAGATATTTCGACCACTGATTTAGGGTCTATTTTCCTACAGAACAAAAAGAGCTGTATGAAGTTTGAATTCACCTTTCGATTCGACACAAACAACTATTGTAATAAAACTTTTTTCCCCGTTTTAAAAGAAAATAGAGTGGTCAGAAAAAATTATTGTTTTTAGAAAACTTAAAAAGTAAGTATTTACCATAAAACTTAAGTATTTACCATGAAAATTTAAGAGAAAATTTATTATTTTTTGTATAAAAAAAACTTTGTTAAAACATGCCAAAATATAATGCAATTAATAAAATGTAATGGAAAAAATAAAAATTGTTCATAAATACATTAATTTTAATGTTTGTATTGAGTATATCGTCAAATAATTTGTAAGTATAAATGTACTTCCGTCGTATGCGTACGTTATGATTTTTTGATGTGTATTAAAGGGTTAAAAGAGATGATGCAAGTGCGCTCATATCTCAAAATATTTGCTAAAACAACAGTTAACGCCATAAAATGCAAGCGGTGTAAATAAAAATCAGTAAACGGTAAATTTTTGTTTTGCTTTTATTGACATTCTGATGTCGCGTTCGTCACCGCTAAACAACATCTATTCTCATTAGTTCTACATTGCTTTTAGCAAGTGTTTAAAACATTTAATTTAAATCAAGTATATTATACCAAATTTAACAGAAAAGAAACTGATACATATCAATTAAAGTTAAGTTTTTATAAAATTAAAAACCTTGTCACGTTACCTGGCAAATATTTTACCTTTGAGTAGTAAAATATTGTTATTTAAAATTATACATGTTTTACGCAGCTTACATCATTAGCTGATTAGAAGAAGATAATCGAAATACGGTATAGAAAAAAATTAAAAACAAACTTAAGCCACAAAATAAAATTTCATAAATTCATAATAAAAACGGGATATAACGCATTAAATTAATTAATCTATTAAAAATTTGATTTTCGAGCACAGCTAGTCAAAATACTTGAGTAAAAATTTGTTTCAAAATGTAATTATTTTGTAAACTAGTGTAATTGGTAAACAATTATATTTAAGTGAGAGTATTATGACACCTCGTATCAGATTTTTTTTTGTGGCATTTTCAAATAAATTTCTTAAAATACAAGTATTTGGACAAAAATTATTTTCTTTTCTCCAAAAAAATTTTAAAATCGGTACTTAATTTTTGATGGCCCACCATGGAATGCCGGTATGTAACACTTTTCCTCAACATTATCA
Organism: Delia radicum; assembly: GCA_021234595.1. Classification (NCBI taxonomy): domain Eukaryota; kingdom Metazoa; phylum Arthropoda; class Insecta; order Diptera; family Anthomyiidae; genus Delia; species Delia radicum. Next base: position 20,973,651 of record CM037851.1, read on the forward strand.
TTAGCTGTACTTGATGTTTTTTTTTTCAAATATAAAAAACTAGCTTAAAAACCCGATACTTCGTTACCGGTAGGTTTAAACACTGGAAAATATTTAAAAGAAAACTAAATTGTTATTATTAAGAATTTTCCGTTTTAATATTTTGTTTGATTCTTGTAGTGTATGTTTCAATTTCAAGTCTCAGATTTCTACCATATGGAGTTTATATAGGTCATTAATTTTTTAAGCGATTTATCTTTAAAACCCCATTTTAGCAAAAATTCATAATGTGTATCTCCATAAGCTCATATTTTAAGTTTCAGACATTTTGGCGAGAGAAATTGCCTAATTGTCTCTCCCCGTAAAAATTTTGAAAATCCCAGTCTTCAGCGAACCTCTACAATCGTTTTATTTTTACAACGATTCTAAAGAAAGATCCAAAAATACCTTATCTGTGAATTAACACATACCTATTATTAAAATTTTGTTTTCTAGAAACAAAATATATAGAAAGGCCGTCAAGGGCTCCTCCCGGTTTGTTCCACCTGTAAGAATATCCAACAATCACGTTTAAGCAGTTATCTACTCGAGACACCGTACTTCAAATTCCTAGCTTCAGCTGGGTGCCCTGGTAGTTAATAAACAGAAATTTTTAAAAAAATCCCGTTTAGTGGAAGTCTAAGCGGGAGACTCTTCCCATTCATGCCCCTCCCCGTAGGAATTTCCAAAAACCCAATCTAAGCGGGATTAGGAAACCTACATAGAAAATTTTAAGTTACTCGCTTAAGCGGTTTTGGCGAGGCCGTCAAAGGGGGCCATTTTTAACCCCATTTTGCGACGCCTTCGGCTTTTGGCCAGGAAAGAAGGAGAATGACTTATCATTTTTAAGAATTTCTTCTTTTTGCCAGTGGTTTGGCCAGGCGCCCAAGTAGTTTTCCATCCATTACCCTTCCCGTGGGAATTTCCAAAAATTCGGAATGTGCGAATGTCTACGCAGGATTAGGAACCAACATACAAAATTTCAAGATCCTTACTTGAGATGTTTGGTTCATTTACCTAAGGAGATACTTTTCAAATTCCCAAAAATCCGTCTAAGCGGTTGTCTATGTGGTATTTTAAACAAACGTACTAAACTTCAAGTTCCTCACTTTAGTAGTTTGTACAGTCCGCCAAGGGGCAACATTTTCCCATTCATGCTCCTCCCTTCGGAGGTGTAAGCGGATTTATATATGGTATAAGGAACCCGAGCACCAAATTTTAAGTTCCTATTTTTAGAGGTTTGGCCAGGCCGCCAAGGGGGAACATTTTCCCGCTTTCATCATCTATTTTACCACGTTTCTGGTCACAATTTTAAAAAGTGACGTATCAGTGAGTTACGTCTTACTCGAAGGAATACATTTCCAAATTTCAGCTTTCTAGCTAAAGGGGTTTAGTAAGGCCGCCATGTAAGAAACTTTTACCCTTTTTGCTTCCCCCCCCGTAGGAACTTCGAAAAATCCCTCCTTATTGACCACCTATGCCTTTAGAGGAGCCTATATGCCAAACATCAAGTTCCTAGGTTCAGCGGTTTGGGCTGGGCGTTGATGTTGTTATATATATAATATCGTCAACTTAACTGCAAAATGACGTAACTAACATATTTACTTCTTTACAGGAGAAACAAAAAGCGTCCACAGATATTTTAGCAACATCGTTAATAAAACTGATAGTTTTAATCATACAATGGAATGTAGTTCAATGCAGTGCTTTATAATCACTCAACCATATTTTAATAGTTCACAGGGCAACCAAAAAAATAAGCGAAAACAAAATCATATAAGATTCGAGCTTTATTTATAAAACCGCTCTTTGTGATCGTAGAAGTACAAAATTGTGTGTAGGCATGTGCTTAGTCAAATGAATCATAATCATAAAAAAACCTGGTCCTGGAAACTTTATTAGTTACGCCCTCTTGTATTTTAGGTGACGATATATATTTATACCTATAACGCAACTCTTATATATATATATATATATATATATATATATTAGGGCGGGTCGATTTAATAATCGCCCAAAGCTCAGTGAAAATCGTATTCTAGGGATCAAAATAAGAAACTTTGCGGAATTAACCATACCTCTAAAACGAATTCTACTACCCCGAAACTGTTGACTTTTGTCCCGTAGGGTCAAGTTTTGAAAAATCCCACTTTGACCCATGTAGAGTGCCCCAATCGAGTCCAAATGTATGACCGACCCCCACTAACTTTGAAGGGCCGATCCACCCATGCTCGTGGCACACCCCCCTGGAACTCCCCTGGGGGGTTCCCCATACAAACATTTCAAAAAATCTCCATTTTTGGCACTTTATTTTATTATTTTTTATTTATTTTATTTATTTTTAATATTTTATTTATTTTTTCTCTTTAGAAATTTATTTAGTCAGAACATATGTAAATGAAAAAATAATTTAACTTAGTAATAGAAAAGAAATAAAAAAAATTACTGTTTGAAGTCTTTTTTGCTTTCAAGTCTGGGCAATTTCGCACGGCTCTCTTATGTCGTCGCCATAACAGCCTCTACATTTTCCGGTATAACTCGTTTGGAAACGCTAGCTAGCAATTGAACGTGTCGTTCTGTTGCAGGTCGTAAAATAGGTTGTGTGGGTTTTTTAAGCCACCACAAGACACAGCTGCATGTCGTAAACTTACTTAAGCAAAATCGGTTACAGGTAGAATTGAGCATAAAATTATCATAAAGGATTTTCCAGAAGTAATAAAAGGCGCACTTGCTTAACAGAAAGCATAAAATTATCATAAAGGATTTTCCAGAAGTAATAAAAGGCGCACTTGCTTAACAGTATTTGTGGTCAGATTAACGTTTAATTTACATGTAAGTATTTTATGGGCAGTTTTGACAACAAAATCGGTTACAGGTAGAATTGAGCATAAAATTATCATAAAGGATTTTCCAGAAGTAATAAAAGGCGCACTTGCTTAACAGATTTTGTGGTCAGATTAACTTTTAATTTACATGTAAGTATTTAATGGGCAGTTTTAACAACAAAATCGGTTACAGGTAGAATTAAAATTACCATTTCATTTTTATTACCTCGTAGACCATATATAACGCAACAGTTTTTGTGAATGCATTAAGTCGTTGTGAAGAACTCAAAGTGTGAAGTTCTAATTTCAGATAAAAAAATATTTAAAAAAAAAAATCATTCCAAATCAAAAAGTTTACAATGAATCCACCATCCTTTACACCGCAAGATGAAGCAATAACAACATCAACAACTATCGAAAACCCAATGAGTCATATACCCAGGCATGATGTTACTGTTTTTGGTGTGTCTACTGATTTGACTGATCTTAATTTACCAACCCATCTGGATATTTTGAGATATTATTTTTACTTGAGCGAACAAAAAAAATTGCTCTATAAATCATTCACTATTCAAGTACAAGATAAGTTGATTGGAATTTGGAAAAAACTTGGTATGGAAATAATGCTGAAAAAAAGTGTATATAATAAATTGAATAGATTGCTTGTCAAATATCAAGAGCAAATCAAGAATAGAAACAAACACCAAGAATTTACAGAGTATGTAAAATCTCTGGAAACAATTTTTTTCATTGGAACATGTAAATGCGATTTGAAGGCAGCTCCATGTGCATGCGGTTTGGTTCCCGAACGCCTCAAAGAGTTTATGCACGATCAACATAATCAGAGAAGACTAACAATGGATGGATTTGCGATGGAAATTGAAGAGCAAGGAGCAACGTCTATGTCATCAATGCCAACATACCAAGATCCCGATGATTCAACATACGCACCGCCACCGGTTCAAGAAGATTTGGATATAAGCACAAGTTCACAATACACACAGAGATACGATTGTTTTAACTTTGCCTTGGTATGTGACAGATTTGGTGTGCCTGATAGAGTAGCATCAGCAATGGGAACCGCTCTTTTCCAAGATTTTAAAATGAAAGATACCCATGGCAAACCTCTCATCATGGATAAATCGAAAGTTCGCCGAGAAAAAGAGAAATGCAGACAAGAAGTGCTTCGCAAACGGTTAGATGATACCAATTTGTTAGCATTTTCATTCGATGGCAGAAAAGATGATACTTTAACGAGAGATGCAATTGATGAGAAGTATCATACTAGGATGGTAAAAGAACCTCATCTTGTTATTTTGAGAGAACCGAATTCTGAATTGATTGGTTACGTAAGACTGGAACATGAAACCGCTGAATACAAAACAACCAAATTAAATGATTTTTTTAACGATAAAAATATATCACTGAATGAATTAATTGGCATATGCGTTGACGGTGAGCCAACAAACACTGGCCCACACGGTGGAATTATACGACGATTCGAATTGCTGTTAAAAAGACCATTGCATTGGTTCGTTTGCCTTCTACACTTCAACGAACTTCCGTTTCGGCATTTGTTTGAAGCTTTGGATAAATCAACCAGCACTGGACCAAGATCGGCAACCGGAAAATTGAGCCGTCAAATCGAAACTTGTGAAACTCTTCCGGTAAGTTATTGCTATCACTCATTTATTATAATTGTCAACCGTTTTTAATTGCTTTATTTTTATATATTTTCAGGTGGTGGACGGCTTTCAGAAAATTGAGTTGAAAAATATGCCCCCTGCTCCAGAAAAAATTGAATTTTCCACCGATTCCAAGTACTTATACGACATGGCCCATGCAATTTCTAGCGGCGTGGTTTCAGTGGATCTGGCTAACATCAAACCAGGGAAAATTGTACATTCTCGGTGGCTCACCAAGGCCGCTAGACTATTACGATTATATGTGACAACGGAAAATCCAGATGCAAATTTAAGAATACTGGTTGAATTTATAATTACATGTTATGTGCCAATGTACTTCAATATTAAGTATTACAGCTCTGTCGTGTACGGTAGTAGATTATTTTTCAAATTCATTAGTTGGTCAAGATTTCTAGAACCTCGTTTACGCAAAATTGTCAATAAAGTAATTACAGATAATTCATATTATGCGCATTCGGAAAATATCTTGTTATCAATGTTGTTTGATGATAGCAAAGAAAAGCGCGACTGTGCTATCAAGATAATTCTACGCTATCGAACCGATGTTGACGACCCAACGGGACTTAGAGCTTATAAAAAACCAGATATAAACTTTTATTGCACAAGTTACACGGAAATGATCAATATGAATGACATAAATGACGTATTTGAACCACCATTCACTCGAAGCATTCCATACGATACTTTGAAAGAATATTTAAATCAAGATGATCCACCGTTTAATGATCCAAAAATTCCATCACACATACAAGGAACAGAACGACACGTTCAATTGCTAGCTAGCGTTTCCAAACGAGTTATACCGGAAAATGTAGAGGCTGTTATGGCGACGACGTTAGAGAGCCGTGCGAAATTGCCCAGACTTGAAAGCAAAAAAGACTTCAAACAGTAATTTTTATCTTTTCTTTTCTATTACTAAGTTAAATTAATTTTTTCATTTACATATGTTCTGACTAAATAAATTTCTAAAGAGAAAAAATAAATAAAATATTAAAAATAAATAAAATAAATAAAAAATAATAAAATAAAGTGCCAAAAATGGAGATTTTTTGAAATGTTTGTATGGGGAACCCCCCAGGGGAGTTCCAGGGGGGTGTGCCACGAGCATGGGTGGATCGGCCCTTCAAAGTTAGTGGGGGTCGGTCATACATTTGGACTCGATTGGGGCACTCTACATGGGTCAAAGTGGGATTTTTCAAAACTTGACCCTACGGGACAAAAGTCAACAGTTTCGGGGTAGTAGAATTCGTTTTAGAGGTATGGTTAATTCCGCAAAGTTTCTTATTTTGATCCCTAGAATACGATTTTCACTGAGCTTTGGGCGATTTTTTTGCCTCCCCACAAATCGACCCGGCCTAATATATATATATAGAAGATAGAAATACAAAAAAGGGTAAAGCAGCTGCAACACTGGTTTTTAGTGTATAAAAAAAAAGAATTGTCATAAAATTTGCGACATGTTTTTTACGACTTTAGCGAAATTAAATTTTCTAAATTTTACTACTTTAAGTTGTACATGATGTTGCATATGGTATGAGTAAGATGAAGCTGTAGAATATGACATCATTCGTTTTGCATTAGAATGCACATACAGTGCTGGTCAAAACATTTGCAACTGGGATTAAACTATTCGCCTTGAGATCGTCGGACGTAGGATCTTCCATCTAACCCCTGGAGGTTAAATTTTACCTCATCCGAGAAAAAAATATTTTTCTATTATGGTGATGTCCCATTTAAGTGGGCGTGGCTAAAGTCCAGTCAGGCTTTTCTATTTCTTTTTCTCTTTGAGACATAATTTTGTTTTGTGTATCTATAACTTCTGAAACCATTTAAATAGTGAAAAGACTTTAATTTAGCGGAATTTAAGTTTTAGGTTCTCTGGGATCTGCTTTGGGATATTTCGTAAAAAAAAATTCTTTATTTTTCCATGTTTCTTACAGTTGTTACACGTAGTTTCCTTTTTTATGATTTTGTATGGATGTTGCCACTATTAACTACCCAGCAACAACTGTTCTGACAAGGAATTATGCTAATCGAGCATTTTTATCGATGAATTTAACATTAGCTTGTCAGAGGAAAGAATCATTCTTGTAATGCTGCAAAATAATGCTACCAAGAAATATGTCATGCCTATATAACTTCCAAAGAAGTTGTTAAGGTAGAAAAAATTCCAAAGAATCATATTTGGAATGCTTCCGTAAAGAAAAACTTTGGTAATATGTGCGATAAAGTAATACATTACCTTGAAATGTACACTCCTTGCCTACATCATTATTTTCCAACAAAAAGTAATGAGTTACCGATAATGGGTTACATAAGCAATACTTTGTAATAAATACTCCTTACCTCAACATGATTTTGAAACATAAAGTAAAGAGTTAATAATAATTTTATACTCATGGGTTACCACGTCATTACCTTTTACATTAATTCCAAACATAAAATAATGACTTACATACATAATGCATGACACATTAGTTTATGATTTTTTGTTAGCATGAGAGTAAGGTATATATTTTTAGCATCACAAACGAAAACTCGAAGCACAGCAATTTATTTACATTTTAAGCTACTCGCATCCAACGATAGCTCAGTTGGTAGAGTTCTCGCCAAACAACCAGAGACCCCAGGTTCGAATCTCAGCTCGACCGCATTATTTATTTAATTAACAAAAAATTTATTAGTAATAATTTTTTTTAATGAAAATCTATTTATAAGCACATTACTTTTCCGAACCCGGTAACAGTATAATTAACCATTTACTTTACCCGCTAAACGGAATCTTACTTGATTCCAGCTATTTTTTACAGAAATTCTTATTACGAAGATTACCTTTTTAACGTCTAATTAAAACTGTTAAAACTCAATAATTTAAATAAGTAAATATTTAATATAATGCAAAGACAAAATTTAAGACATATAAAGTAATGTTAATGTAATTTTTTAGTGTTCATTACTTTGTTAAAAGTAGGAGAAATGGGAATTGCAAATGGTTTGAACACTTAAATTTCGACAATCTCTATAAATATATATTTTATTATTGTTGCTATTTATCGGAATCAGTTTTTTTATTATTTGTTAAAAGAAAACAATAAATGAAGTAAAGAAAATAGTGAATAGTTAGACATTAAATGAAAGTAAATCAATTAAAAGCTCAAATGCAATTTAAGTTCCAAATATTTTGAGCACCACTGTATTTGAAGCATATGATTTTCTATAAAAAAAAAATTTTGCAATTACATATTAATAAGTTTGTTATACTTTTTATTAAAAACTCTATAGATTATTTGTTAGGACAATATCCTAATGAAGAAATATAGAGTATGGCCTCGAACTTGAATAGTTTTCATTTTCATTACATATTAATATTATGATTTGTTTTATTTTAGGTTTACTTTTTAGGTTTTGAAGATATTAAATGTGTTGAGTTAAAATTTCGACTAGTTTTTTTTTTTATTCTAATTAATTTCCACTCTAAAGAAAAAAGTCTGATTCAAGAATAATTTCAATGGAGGCTGCGTATGGGTTGAACCATCTCAATTCAACTTGAAATATTACTGTTTTTGACCTCACTTTACCAAAATGGCTGAATTTTGTTAGGCATAAAGCATATTAGAGAACTAAGACAAATACAAAGTTTGAGGGCATTGACGTATTTGAATCCCGAAATATGAGCCCTAGAAAATCGGTAAAAACTATAATAATGTTCAAACATGTACTTACTTAATTGTCATTTTCTTGAAAAATGTTATAGGTACGCAACTCACCAAGGACGCCTTTGAACGGCTATTAAATTACCTTTAATTTGATATACAACATGATTTTTTATTTGGAAAGTTCAAAGTTCACCTTTCTTGGCCTATAATTCGAAAGGCTATATCTCTGAAAACGACCTTTCTCAAAATTTCAAAAAAAAAAAAATACGTTAAAGATAATTCCCAGCAAAAAATAACCTGGATTTGAGTAAGCAGTAACTACATTTTTATGCTTCCAAAATAGCCGTTCAGCGCCTTGCATACAATAAAGCAATTAGAGAAGGCATTCTGTTGTGCTTCCCAAAATGCCTTCTTTGAAGCAGTGAATAATGCTTATAATGAAAGAATGCATACCATGAAGCATTAATATTGTCAACAAAAAACATCGCGCCTCTTTTCGCCTAAGAAGGCATGAATTTCTTGCTTCTAAGAGCACATGAAAGAAGCCCTTTTCACATGCTTAAAAGAGACATACCAAGTGAAACATCGCCAACAAAAAGCATGCCCTCTGAATTTGTTTTGGAAGCGGTCGGTAATTAAGTAATGCCTTCCGGAATTGCTTCTGGGTAAGCACTATTTTTTCTGGGTTTCATTCTCTACAGTTGTGACAAATTTCTAAATGGAGGTAATTTTGGATCCCGAAATATAAATCATAGAGTAAAGGTATATATTTTATCAGAAAATTCAAAATCTGTAGCAAGAACAGTCCGTTCATGGGTTAACGCCGATTGAGATAAAATTTAATATGTAACTATATACTATAAATCTCATTATATTATGTAAATTCCAAATGCCTTTCAAACGATATATAATACCATACACATTAAATAAAAATTGTCGTGGAAATACATAAAAACGCTTTTTAAAAACACTTTCTACCAAAAATTAAAAAAATCATATGAAAGACTAAGTGCTCGCTATTTCATAACCGATTTTGATCATTTATATATCTTTTTAAAGAAGCGAAAAACTAGTTCTCAAATTATCCAACAAATTTGAAAAATATATATCAAGTATTTAGTATTTAATTTTTTTTTTTTGTAAATCTAAATTAGCTTATAAAATTGATAAATGGTATATAGCATGTAACATATGGTACAAATAACTAACTTACTAATTATAAAAAATGAAATGAATTCTTCTGATTGTCTAATTAATGGATACTATAATAAAAAAAATTAAAATGAAAATTTATTCAAGTTCAAGGTCATACTCTGTAGTTCTTTATTAGGATATTGTCCTAACAAATAATTTATAGAGTTTTTTGTTTTCAATTTTTTAATTGACCACTTTCAAGAATTTGTTGATGGTTCCATTTCGGGGATTTTCTAGGTCCCCATCATCAGAACAAGTTTAGAATGTAGTGGCAGCCTCATTCACAAACTCAAACACTTATATATCCCATTTGTTAAAACAAATGAGAATTAAGTTGAGAATGAAAATAAAATTTCCACTAACAATTAAAAAATTGAAAACATTTGATTTTGTATACACTCTGTGCTTGACAGAGATAATATACACATTTTTCGTTTATATTCCACCTTTTTTAAAAAAAAAATTAAAAGTAAGAAATGTTTTTGAATTGCCGTTAAAAATTTAAAAAAAAAAACTGCAGATTAAATATGTGTTTGTAGTAAAGATAAAATATGATTATAGTGAGTATTAATGTAGTGTGGTCTAATTGCATACACTCAAAAAAATAAGTTAGTAGAAAAGTTAGTAAAACGTCTTGTAAATCAGGTATACTATTTTTTAGCAAATTTTTTGCTAAAATCGTGTTTTCAGCTAAAATTTTTATTATACTTATTCAGCACTTAACTGTTTTATACTAATGCTTTACTAATATACTAATGTTTTACTAATTAATTTTGCTAAAAAAAAATTGTGCTGATAAGCACATTAATAGTGTGGACGACTACCAGATTGAAAGATATACGCAGAATGAAGTAGATATCGCGGCATGTCAAGATGTAGTAGAGAAGAGGAAAATGATACTAAAAAGTACAACTCTAATAAGACATATAAAAAAATCAACCATGGAAGACTTTTGTATCTGTTTTTCAGACATAAAACAAAATTGAGGATTAAAACAACTTAAATTTTGCGTTGTCACCGGCCTGTGAAAATAATTGTCTATTAATTAAATAAAAGACAAAATAAAATATTTATTTATTTAAACTAAATATTTATAGATTAATAATAGTGTGGTCAAATTGCAAACAAACATATACAGACATTTAGACAGAGTAAAGCGACAGACAAAGACACACATCTTAGGTAGATTTTTATGGTTCCTTTTTCTTATTGCAAAAAAGGGTTGTTTTTTTCGTTTCGTTTGTTTTTGTTTATTTTTTCATTTCATTTCTATAATTATCTTCGGCAGTTGCGTCCTTTAAACGATAGCATCATTTAGACAACCATTGATGTAAGTAATTGAAAGAAAATTTTTGTTATGTTATATATATTTATTTCTATATATTTTCAGATATTAAATTAATTCATGTCGTCAATGTGGGAAAATGAAAATTTTTATATTTCGTTATTATAGTAAATTATTTTTAAAAGAATCAGAAGAATAAGTTTTATGATTTTCAGCAAATAAATTAACTAAATTACAATTTTTCTACAAATTTTTTGCGTTTTTTTCAGTCTACTAAATTTCAGCAAAAAATTTATTAATTTTTAGCAAGGCTTTTTTATTTCTAATCTACTAAGTGTTAGCAAAACTTTTGCTGAATCTACAAATTTTGTTGCTAAAAATCAGCTCGCTGATTTTCAGCAAAAGATTTTGCTGACATTAGCAACTTTTTTGCAAGCATCCTCCTGACTAAAATTTTGCTGACTCAGCAAAATTTTTTGCTGACTTTACAAACTTTTTTTTTGAGTGTATTGCAAAAAAAAGGGTTGTATATTTCATATATTGTTATTTTTTTTTTGTTGCGTTTCTAGATGACAACCATTGATGTAAGTAGTTGAAAGATTATTTGTTTAAGTTATATGTAATTATTTCCATATATTTTCAGATATAAAACTAATTCGTGTCGTCATTGTGGAATTATGAACATTTTTATATTTTGTAACGTATTGGAAATAATTCTTAAAATAATAACAAAAAAAAAAATTAAGATTTTCAGTAAATAAATTAACTATACTTATAGTAACAAATGTATAAAAATACGAAAAAAAATGTCAAAATATCAAAAAATTTCGTAAAATAAACGAAATTTTGTACATTTTACGGAAGTTTTCGTTGTTTTAGCATTAATTTCGTATTTTTATTATGAGTGTAAAGATTAATTATTCTAGAAATGGTTTGAGTTCTTTTCAGTCTACTAATATTCAGCAATAATTTTATTAAATTTTAAGAAGGATTTTTAAGTTTTGAATTAACTAAGTGTTAGCAAGACTTTTAATGAATCTATAAGGTGGCGCAAAAGTAATCCTCCTATCAGAAAATGCTATACATAATAAATACATAATAAAAAAAAAAACATCGGAAGGTTATTTTTGCGCCACCTTATACATAGTTTGTTGCTAAAAATCAGCTCGCTAAAATGGGGTAATTTTTTACCTCACTTTTTAGACACTAAATTTTGAGATTGGACAGCTAAAAAAAATACTGGTCCATTAATTTTTGATTCTTTGTTACATTTTAAAATTTCGTCACAATCGGAGGAAACCCATGAACGGACTCTCCTTGTAAGTTATAAATTTAGTGCAATTTTAACCCCATATAAAAGTTTAAAGTTAAATGATTGTAAAGTTTTTCTATATAACATTTCATAGACGAATATATAACAAATAAAAATTTCCATATTCAGTATCTGCAAATATAATCCCTCACGCTAATTATGCCAAATACCTAGGAATGACCCTAGACGCCAAACTAAAGTGGAAGGAGCACATCAAAATTAAAACTACAGAACTGAACCTTAAATATCACCAGTTACAGTGGCTCATTGGAAGGAGTTCACATTTATCAATTAAAAATAAACTTCTTGTATACAAGAATACGGAGTGCAACACTGGGGATGTGCAGCAAAAACTTACATCGAAAATATTCAACGTTTTCAAAATAAAGTACTAAAGAGTATAGTTAATGCCCCTTTGTACATTCGAAATTCTGATCTACACAGGGACTTGGGCGTAGGTACTGTGTATCAGACGATTTAAAAATATGCTTCATCACATTCGAAACGATTACAAGATCATATAAATACACAAGCTGCTACTCTAAGCAACAATTCACTTTATACTCGCCATAAACCACAAGATTTAGTGGACTTTACTTGAACTGTATATAGCTTTAGAATAATATTACTTGTTAGTTTTTTATAATACTAGTTGTAATTACATGAAATGTAAATCATTTATAACGTTTCAATAAAAAAAAAAAAGAAAAAAAAATATAAAGTTTTAACAGTGCTTAGAAATGGGTCATTTAGGCTCTCAGGACACAAAAGGGTTAACTTTTCAAAAAATATTGTAGAAAATCTTAACAGCACTAGAATGAATCAGTGCAGCAATTTATAAAAAAAATCCAAGAACACATAAACAAATTTTAACAAAATTACTTAATAAAAATACTTTGATACTAAAATTGTCTGCTTTTGCTTAAATTTTGACCATAAGCGTCACAATATTCATAACGAAAATTACCACAAATCCAAAGTTGATTTTTTAATGCCACCCTAATACATATCGCTCATTTACTAAAAGACTGGCATAAGTCAAAAAACGCGATTATTGAATTAATGATGGAGATTCATTAGTTATATCATGCTTCATATTGTGTAAAAATTTCATATTAATATCAAGTATACTTTTCGAGTTAGATGAGAATATATATTATTTTATCTGGAAAGTGGATGCAAAGAGAAACTCTGCTACTCACGGGTCTCTGGATTATTAGCGAATTCGTCTGGATTATTAGCGTGACGTGATAAAGAGAAAACGGGTCTAGCGATTGAAAATTCTAAACGAGTTTTCTGAAAAATTGTGCTTTTTGAGTTATGTTAGTCTTTTAGTAAATGAGCAATATGTACATAAAAAATATATACGTATTGCTTAAAACTTAGACTTGGTCATTGTTAACTCAACTGTCCAGTTAAACTGTCTAGTTTAGTTTATGACCATAATACTACATCAATGAACATTTGTTATGTTTGGTGGCATCATTTGTCTTATAATAAAACTTATTTTTATGATCAATCTTACAAAATCCTTACACAATCTCACGCTCACATACAAATACACTCATATACATTTCTTTCTACTGTTTGCTACATACATGGTTGATTTTAATGTTTTTAATGCTATTTCTTCAATTTAAACAAAATGCAATTCTGTACATTTATTTTTTTATAGTTTTCAGGGCTGTCTTCGTATATTAGGGAGCCAGCTATTAAACGAAATGTTTGGTACAAAATTTGAGTCAAATTGTCTAATTTGAACACACAAAAAATAAAACTAATTTTGTGATATATAATTTCTAATTGATTTTAGGTGGCTAATCATTAGGGCAAGTAATTTTATTTGCAACTAAGAATAGAAAATAGGCGCTTAAAATATGCAGGAAAGAATCCAAAATATGCGCTACAATATGCATTTAAATCGAATTATGCACAAAAACCAAAATAATGTGCATTAAAAATCCAAAAATATGCACTGAAATTCAAACAAATATGAACGTAAAAGTTTTTGATTTTTAAAAATCGCATTATTACTCGAGATCATTGGTTTGAAAATGAAATCCAATATAAATGTCTAACAAATGACAACTACTAGGTGCTATATTAAGAGATACAAATGTTATCTTTTGTTTATTTTTAATTAAAACTTAATTTTTATTTTTCAAAATATGCAATATATGCAACAAAAAAATGATAAAATATGCCAGAAAATATGCATTTATAGCAGAATATGCAACAAAATATGCAACAACAAATCGATGCCATCGATTTTTGTAGCAAATTCTTTGATTCGGAAAAGTATTTGGTAAAAATCGGGTTTTGGCTACTGACTACAAACATCTATTTGCATGAAATTCCTTGCCCTACAAATCATAAATATAAAATTTAAAAAAAAAATTTTAATATATTATTTATTTTATTGTCTTTATACTTTATTTATTCCGCATTGAGTAGGGGTTAAAAAGTATCCAATTTGGTTTTAACTTTACCAGATTAAATGTATAAAAACATGGAGATGCATATTTCTAAATTTGAAATTTCGCAAAAAAAATTCAACCCTACCTAGGGAGAAATTTCTTGGGCGAGCTAAAATGAAATTGTTCACTAAACTAATGAAGTTTTCTTCACAAAGTGATTGAAAAAATTCGGCAACAATTCCTCAAAAAAAAATATGACCCCTCTGGAATTAAAATTTGTTTCTAATTTTTGTTTCTATCTTTGGTTAGGGGCCGGGGTGCCTGAGGGCCTCTAGAGCCCAAAAACCGGTACCCGTGAGAGAAAAAACAACTTTTCAATTTTCATATATTTCATGGGTAATCTATTCTTTACCTCCAAACAGGAACAAGTTGCTTTAGAACTGGTTCTGGGACTTTGAAGTCTTACAATTTAACGCCCAGGAACCTGTTCTAGATCCGGTTCTATGTAACCGGTGGTAAACGAAGGTGTTCTTGAATAGATTCAAAGGTTACCAGTTCTAAAAAATGTTGTTGTGTACATAAGTAAATCACTTCGGATGGCTTTTTTCACATCAATTTCTTGCCATTAGCAATCGAAAACGCTCTATTTTCATACGCAAAAGTGTATATTTGTTAGTGTTTTAGAAGTTAGCGCAGCATTAAAAAAATGTTCATAAATTTTTTTTAATTATTTTGTATTATTAAAGAAAACGGAGTAGAAAAATAAAAAAATGGGATTTTATAGTAGTTTTGAAGTAAGCGGCATAGGCAAACATTTTGTATAAAAAATCGCGAGATATTTTTAAACATTTTTAATCTTTTTGTTTTTTTATAGAAAGCGGAGTAGAGAAAAAGAAGTGAGATTTTTAGTATTTTTAAAGTAAGCGCCACAAAGAAACATTTTTTATTTAGTGCGAATATTGTTTAAAATTTAATTTTTAATACAATTTTATGTAAAACTGCATTCATTTTATTAAAAGTTTTAATGTACGAATTCCAGCGACATTTCATAGATATAAAACAAAACTTAATTGATATCATGCAGATAAATATCTCATTGTATGTATATACATAATACGATATATTGATTTTTCAGTCGTACTGCCTAATTATTTGTATTCTGGATTAAAACCGAGCCTATATTATTCATAAAAAATGTTTCTGGGCGTCAGAAGGGTTCGACCGCTGAACGTTCTACTTACAAGGCAAACGCTTTACAGTCCGAGCTGATGTTGCTTTTTCATATTGGCTGCCTAACAGCAAAGTTATATTTTTTTTGTATGTCTTTAAGTACAAAATAAAAGAAAATAAAAGAAAAATGGAAAAGAAAAAACACTTATAATACAAAAACAAAATATTGTTTAAATGTAGTGATATGCGCTTTGTTTTCTGTGGGATAGGTCCTTTATGTTTACGAATACATAATTAAAATGCGAAACCACAATCATTTGCTAAAAATAAATAAATAAAAAGCAAGAAAGGACAATCATACAGAAATTGTTTAGTAAACCTGCTGTACCTTTATAAAGGATTGGAAATTTTACTAGTTCTGTGTTAATTACTGCTGTTAATAGTCACGGGATAGGTCCTTTGAGGGCAATTAACTCCTCATTCACCGTAGGCGTATATATATAATAAATGTATTTGCATTAACTTATACTAAAAAATACTATTCATACGGTTAGTAGTAGCTAGTCGCTTTTGTATAAATTTAGTAAAAAAAAATTTAGTAGTACTAAAGGGTCCGCCATCTAACTTTTTTTTCAACTAGTGCTTATTTCGTGAATGGTAACACTTAGCTCATGTCTGATTTGACAGACAATTAGTTTTATCCTTCCGCTGAACGAATATGGTCCGTATGTTCGTTATCTTGTGAAAAAAGTGAAAGAAACTGGCATCCTCATCGATAAATCAAAGCATGATAAGCCAAAAACAGTGCGTACACCCGAGAATATTGCTGCTGTGGCAGAAAGTGTGCGTGAAGCGCCATCAACATCAATTCACCGTCGTTCTCAACAATTGAACATTTCGGAGACATCATTGAGACGAATTTTGCATAAAGACCTTGGTATGACGCCATACAAAGTCCAATTGGTTCAGGAGTTCAAAAAAAAAAAAAGTTATTTGGCGGACCCTTTATTTCAAATATATTTTACACTAGGAAACCCTTATATACATTTGTATACACATTCTTATATAAAATTTGATGCTCTATATCAGGGGTGGCAAAACTTTGGCACACGGACGTATTTAAGATAGCACTCGACGTTTTGTTTAATACATTTAAAATCTTTGTTTTATTGCTAAAAAAAAACCCCAAAACTGTGGTATTTTAACACTTCAAAGTACTGAATTGTCTCCGCGTTTAGTTTTGCACCGAATTGAGAAAACTAAAATTTTTTTAAAAAATAAATTCTGTAAAAATTTGTATTAACAACACTGCACAGCATCAAACAAATTAATGAGGTTCTGACTACCAATTCGATATATTTCGGACACGCCGATTTTAATAGCGTATTTTATTTTCCGATGTATACTAAAGTTTTTTCGTAAAACGACTTTAAAGTTTGGCGCATTCTCAGGCAGTTTTTATATAAAAAAAAATTTCAAATGCAATCCACCTTATTTCTGTGTTAGTAATATTTATTTTACATATTTGATTCTCAATGCTTAAAATTTTCTCCTATTTTTTCGGTTTTAGCTAATTTGGTCGCTAAATAATCATTTGACACCATTAAATGTTCATGCAGTGGAAGGAGTGATTTAAGTAGAGGTATATAAGTAAGAAAAAAGTTATTTTCTTATGTCGTTTCTAATGCAAAATATGCGATTTGTCAGGAGGACCTCAAGGTAAACTTTTAATATGATACATGAATGACTTTCAAAAGAAATTGTAGGCCAAAAATATTTATATTTCCAGAAGTTTTCCTAGCAAAAACCTCCGTTATAGTTCATATTTGTCACAAAAGCAGTGTTTTTGTTAGAAATTTTTTTTTTCAATTATAAATATTTCTGCCTGATTTTTTGCACGCATAATTAACGAAAATATTAACATATATGGGTTCATCTCCTAACGCTGGCTGCCAAATAAAATTTTTGACAAATCATGCATTTTACATATGGGGCTCAGGCTCTTTTTATTGCATAACTATTTGTTAAAGTCAATTTCTAGTTAAGCGATAAAATTCGCTAATACCGTAAAAATTTGGAAAAATGAGCAAAGCCACTGAACAGTGATTTTAACCTCAAGTTTTGTGAATCAAATATGTATGTACCTCAAATAAGACTACATGAGCTTTCCGAAATGAGTCAGATTGATTGCATTTTAAAAACGTTGTATGTAAAAAATTGCATTTACATGAGCCAAATTTTAAAGTAATTATGTGGAAAAACTGTATCATACATCAAAAAATAAAGTACGCCATGGAAATCAGCGTACACAGAATTAGTGGTCAAAACTTTATTAATTTTCAAAAGTTAAGATTTTTTTCTCCTGTGTAATTGAATTTAAAGGCATACACTCATAAAAGTCCTGCTGGTACTACATATCAGTTGTCTCTGTAGGAATGAGGTTGTAGTTATTTTAACTGCATATTTTATATTATTTTAATTGACATCAAGAACCAACTGTCAATGTTTTTTTTAAACAACCTACAAAAAATGTTATTTGCATTGTTTTTTGCAGTTTTTTTTTTATAAAAGCACAATAATTTTCGATCAAATATTTCCAACACAAAAACAATATGGCGCTGACTTAGATGGGGAGTCTCCTGATTTTTTTTCTCCGATCTTAATGAAATTCGGATATGTGATAAAGAAAAAAAAAAATAAGGGACGCGTAGTTTTTTTTTTAGCGGACCAATCACATATTTAGTAGGTGAAAAATGATGTCAAAATTTACCCCATTTTTTCGAGGGTGTATCTGAGCTTTTACCGACATTTGTAATTGTTAGGCGTTTATACGACTTTTTCCAAAGCGCTTTTTCAGCTATATTTTAAATATTTTAAATAAATGGCAACACAAACACACTACATAAGCAATATTGGTATCAAGATTTTTCTTCTATCGAGTAAATCAAAGCTGAACCCAAAAAAATGTGAATTTCATTAGTTTCACGTAGAGCAAAAATAAAATTGAACATGATTTTGGACACAAAATTATCATATTATGATCCTAATTATCATATACATTATTCTGGCTGATCATATTATGACTATTAAGAACGATGTTATCGTCATTTAGAATCATAATATGATTACTACGTTCATATTATATTGCAATCATAACATGATGCTCTTAAACTGTCATAATATAAAGCTCTTTTTTCTGTGTATTCAGATATGTTTCCGTTGAAAATGTATTAACTTTGTATTAACCGCTAAAAAAGGACCTGTTCCTTATTTTTTGTATCACATATCTAAATTTCATTAAGATCGGAGAGAACCCATCTGGAAATAACCCTTTTTAGAAATTTTTACTGATGTGTAGTATACATTAGGTACCCTTTTGGTACTCGAGCAAAAATATCTTCGCACCCCCTGCTCTATGTATTATATTTTTACTTATATTATATAGAAAATGGGATGGGTTTATGCTTTATAAAATAAAATATATATAGTAAAGATATTTTTATATAGTAACAATATGAAAACATTAAGAAAAATTACACTTAAAGAAAAAACTATATAGAAATTATAAAAAAAAAATATTTGTTAAATATTACTTAAAAAAAACATAACTTCTTTATGCCATTGGAAAAATTTGGAGTTTTTTTACATCAACATTTAAAGACTGACATAGTTTAATTTATTTTATTTTTTTGAAGATTTTGGGAGGTTTCTTAGATGACTTCTTTAAAGAAAAACCTAGACGTTTTCCATAAAAATATAAAGATTGTTTTAAAAGTTAATTTTCTATTCCACTTCGTTTGAAGATAAAGAAAATTTTATATATTTGAAAGTTTTTTCAATTAATTTTTATAATCTATGTTGGTTAAGATTGGAAGAAATTTTTCTAATTTTTCTATTTCAATTAAATTAAAAAAAAAATTAAAATTTTTATTTAAGTGTATAATGTATAATAAGTGCATGCTACTAACAATATAGTGTATAAAATGCATTTCTTATCAAAAGAGAAGGCGTTGCTAAATTATCATTGGTTGGAAATTTTGTTAGATATTTTTGTTGTCTTCAAACGTTATATAACTGTTATACTAAGATACCATTGCCTACATATAATTTTTATATAAATCGACAAATAGTGTATAATAACACTGTGCAACAAAAAAGTGTTTCCTTAACTAGTCCAATTAAAAGTAGACCAATTATCAGTAGACCAAAACCACCAAAGGGTTTTGAAAACTTACAAGCGGAGTCTCCGGATGGGTTCTCTCTGATCTTAATGAAATTTGGATATGTGATAAAGAAGAAATTATTTCCAAATGATTATTGGTGCTACGTGTCATACAGCGACCGCAGCCATCTACTTATTGAAATCAAAATTTGGCGATGAGTGGATTTCGAGAAATGGACCTGTCAATTGGCCTCCAAGGTCGTGCGATTTGACACTTCTCGATTATTTCCTGTGGGGCTACGTGAAGTCACTGATAAACCAGCAACAATTGACGACTTGGAGACCAGCATTGTTCGTGTTATTCGTGACTACGGCCAGCAATGCTCGAAAAAGTGGTCCAAAATTGGACGTTCAGAATGAGCTTCGTCAAGAACAGCCGTGGTGGTCATGTGCCCGAAATCATTTTAAAATGTTTATTGCTCTTTAGAATACAAAAATGTTTGGTTGAAATTTAATTTTTTTCTGTTATTTGTCACAATTTCAAGTTCTATCGGGCTTAAAAAAACGCACTCTTCTACATAAAAAAGTAGAAAAATAGACCTGAAAAATGTCCAACTTCAAAAGGAACTAAAAATCAAATTCCAGATAAGTTTTCAAAACCATTTGGAGGTTTTGATCTACTGATAGCCTATTTTCATTTCCCGTTGGTATCATTCAATGATAAAATCGGTGACCCCAATTTATGTTGAACAGTGTAATCAAACAACGACTGCTACAATATCTAACTAATATTACTGCAACCAACAATGGCATTTAAAATTCTCTACATTTTTGTAGTCTATATATGTGTGTGTGTATGTATGTATGAATGTATATATGTATGCAATATGTAAGATACTCTCAACATAACTTTTTAAATTGCAACTGTTTTTGAAAACTTATTTTTATGCTTTTATGTTTTTGTATTGAAAATTTTGTGAATATCTTGTGGTTTTATAGGTCTCATATGTATCTTTTTATATGCTTTTATTTGCAATTTAATAAAACCAACTGCGTGCAACAGAGATAACAACCAACAAACTATAATAACTAGAAAGAAGTAAAAAAAAAAGTATGCAATCATTAAAAAAAACTTATACCAATAACCACAAAAATTGGATTTCTTTGATGGAAAATATAAAGAATAATAAAACCAAATAAATTTACTTTAATAGTACGAATACTGGGTACTCAAATAGAGTTTTAATGTTATAAAATACGACGTAAATTTCTGAATTAAAAAATTTCCATATGACTCTGTGGAACATTGTTTTATTTTGCAAAAGTTTTGGCTTAAATCAAAACTACACTCACAATATTTCTTCCGTAAAGACTATGAATATACATATTAAATTAACTGAAAATCAGTTAAAAAAAGGACTACTTACTTTTCGTTTAAAACAATTGTATTTTTTCGTTTATTTTCAACTGACAGAAGTTAAAAAATATATTTCTTTGTTAATTTAACTGTATATTCCATTGAAACAACTTTACGGATTAAACTTTTAAATAACTGTTGATTTTTTATGGAAAAGTTCTTGTGAGTGTAGTGTAACTAATACAAAAATCAATTTGTCTTATAATCTAAAAAGTTCAGATGTTTTTCTCTCGATCCAGAAAGTTTCACCTTATAACACAGATTCGTTTGCTCAAAAACTTGTTAAATTTAACTGCAATGCGTAGTTGGGGTGGTCCTTATTATTGTACTCTTTTGATTTTTGCTGCTACCAAACCCTACCAAATTTGTTGCACGACCTCCAATTAGTAAATGTTTAAATTTGAGCCAAATTTGTAAACTTTATAGACTTCCTATTTTTGATCAAAGTTTCGGTTAATGGGCCAAAATGGGTAAATAAATAAAATAATTTAGTTTACAAATTTTAAAAATATATAAATAAACAAAATAAGTTTAATTTTTCAATTGCACGCAGGTACTCAGACATAAAATATAAAATGTTTGGGATATCGTTAAGCCAATGTGGTACGAAAAATAATATTAAAATTTGACATTTTTTTAAATCTCCAAATTAAAATTTCTTTTTAACAAACTTGGCAAAAACTTAAATGCGTGTTATCGGTTGTATAAAATATTAGTTAGTTTATTAGTTATTTGATTTTATATACATCGACATTATTTTAATGTTATTTCTAATTTATAATGAGCTTTCAACCTCCGTATATTTACAAAAATAAAGCAAATTACACATATTAGCTAGGTTGATACTAGTATTTCGATCTGGCTAACATTCTCATCAGAACCCAAAGTTTTTGAAAAGCTAGAGCCTCCTGAATAGCCAGAGCTTTAACAAAAAACCTATTAGTCATTAATTATTTTTTTAAATTTTCTTTGACCTACACACAGAGAAATAAAGTGCCAACCGAATTGAATAGTGTATATTAATGGCAACAACTAATAAAATCAGTTAGTGCAATGATATTTATATTAGATTTCTGAATATTTTGGGTGTTGCAACTAGAATTCAGTTGAATTAACCGAACTTTGTTGTGAAAACTAATATAAAGTTGTGCCAACTGTCTGAAATTCGTAATAACCGAATTTGAGTGATAGTAACCGAATTTCAGTTGGCAAATAGCGAATTTTTTTTTCTGTGTGTATAAGTATCTAATGAAAAAAAATTTACAATCGGTGACATTGTTAACCCATATCGACATTTTGCTGGGAGGATCGTTGCAGAAACATTGTTAATATCTGCAAAGTGTTTTGTTGAAATCAATAAAAATTTTTGCTTGAACTTAGTAGATTGAAAAAAACTAAAAAACTTAGTATCAAATAAAGAAATAATAAAAAAAAATAGGCAGAAACTAGCCTAATCTGATTTAAAAATTAAAAGTGTTTATAATTTTTAGAGAAAAACGTTTATTCTTCTTCTTAGCCTCAACATTTCTCAATAAAATTTTTACTTTAGTTAATTTCTTTTGCTGAAATTTAAATCTATTTTTTTGTGATATACAAAAATTTAAACATAATGCAATTAAATAAAAATCTTGATTTAGAACAAAACATAATCATTTCAAATTACTTACATGCATATATGTATGTTAGGGCGGGTCGATTTAAAAATCGCTCAACGTTCAAGGAAAATCGTATTCTAGGGATCAAAATAAGAAACTTTGCCAAAGGAACCATACCTCTAAAACGAATTCTGATGTCAGGACTTTTGACCCGTAGGGTGAAATTTTGAAAAATCCCACTTTGACCCATTTAGAGTGCCCCAATCGAATCCAACCCAATCGAATATATTTATACTCTATTTCTTCCGGAGAAGGAATAGAGACCCTAATCTTGGGAAGACTCCTCCTACTTTCTGAAATATCTCTATCCCGAGATTTGTACATTTTGCTAAAAAAACACGGCTAAAAATGCCCTCTTTTAATTTAAATTTTAACCCCTAGAATGATGATTTATGCATAAATCTGCTAGCGCGTCTCCCGGAGAAGAAGTATCTAACATAATCTTGGAGAGATTCCTCCTACTTTCTGAAATATCAAAGTGGGCTTTTTAAAAATTTGACCCTACGGGTCAAAAGTCGGGACATCAGAATTCGTTTTAGAGGTATGGTTCCTTCGGCAAAGTTTCTTATTTTGATCCCTAGAATACGATTTTCCTTGAACGTTGTGCGATTTTTTTGCCTCCATACAAATCGACCCGGCCTAATGTATGTATATGTATGAAGTAATTTTACATTTTTCAAATGAAGATAATTCTAAAATATTGTAAAGGGTGTTTATTAAAGAGGTATAGAACTTTGACATGGAATAAAACAAAGATGATTTTTTTAAATTGACATGAAATTTACTTTGTTCGAAAGATAATCTTCTGGCATTATAATTTAAATATTACTTCTGGCATATGACCGCCACTGATGGCTCGGACCTAGTCTTATCTGGAGGTCCAATTTTCGATGACTTTTTCCAACATTTGTGGCCGTATATTGGCGATAACGCGGCGCATGTTGTCCTCCAAGTGGTCAATCGTTTTGGGTTTATCGGCGTAGACTAGTAACTTCACATATTCCCACAGAAAATAGTCCAGCGACGTTAAATCCCACAATCTTGGAGGCCAATTCATGGGTTAGAAACGTGAAACTATGCGGTTACCAAACGTTTCCTTCAATAAATCAATTGTGGTTCTAGCTGTGTGACATGTTGCGCCGTCTTGTTAAAACCACAGCTCCTGCACATCATGATTGTTCAATTGTTGAACGAAAAAGTCAGTAATCATGGCTCTATAGCGGTCGCCATTGACTGTAACGTTCTGACCAGCATCGATTTCAAAGAAGTACGGACCAATGATTTCACCAACCTATAAAGCACACCAAACAGTCAGTTTTTCTGGATGTAACGGTGTCTCAACATACGCTTGAGGATTATCATCACTCCAAATGCGGCAGTTTCGTTTGTTGACGTATCCATTTAACCAAAAGTGAGCTTCATTGCTAAACAAAATTCGAGCGCGATACGTATTTCGAACAGCATCATAATTTTCAAAATAAATTTGCACAATTTGGAAGGGTTGTTCAGGCGTCAGTCTATTCATGTTGAAATGCCAAATCAAACTAAACATAAATAACTTGAAAAAGTGTTACCAACTTAAAGTCTTATACCTATATAAAAAACACCCTTTACAAAAAAGGAATGTTCAAACTATGGTTAAATATCATAAAAACCCTTTATCTTTTAAAAATAACTACCTGCATCTTAAATTTTTTATATTTATCAAAATATCACTCATTTAGTAAATTTTTTAAATTAGTCTATTTAATTTATTTATGGTTTTATTTATGTTTTTTTTTAATATTCAAAATATTTATTATCACGCACATGCCTTCGTTTGATGTGTAGTATACAAAAGAAAAAACTAAAATGAACGTAGTCAAGCGTGGTTACATTTTGTGTAAGTCTTATAATGGTTGTGTTTTTTTTGTATATTTTCTTTTTTCTCTTCTTCGTCGAAACAAATAGATTTAGTTATTTGTTGTACAAATAAGAGAGTAAAGGTACGTTCACATTAATCAAATATTTGAACAAAATATTTGTTTACATATTTGCTTCCAATTGTGTCAAATAAAAAATTATTTTATTTTATGTTCAAACTATGATCAAATATTTGATGATTTTTGTTTGTTCAAACAGCTCTCAAAAAGTGTCAAATTAAATAAACGAAAAAATATTTGTCGAGCGTTCAGATTGAAACAAATATTTGTATTAAATATTTATTTAATCAAAGTGTGAAAAACATAGATTTATTTAATCGAAAAACTAACTGTTTTTTAAAAATTGATCACTCCGTTTTGGTCTATCTCGCTTAGTTTTGGAGATGCTGGACATTTTAAAATATCGCCACTTTGTAAAATGGCTTGTATCTCGAAAACTAAGCATGATATCGCAAAATGGACAAACTTTTTGCAAACCTTAACGAAGTGTACCATACCGTCAACACAAATGTGTACAGTGTTCCGATTCCAATCATTCCCCGTTTCATTTCATATCGTTCCATTTTGGACCAATGTTCCATTCTGTTATCGGAATGAATAAATTTTTATTTTCACGTACGACAACACAATTGTGTACAGTGCTCCGATTCCAATCGTTCCCGTTTCATTCCATATCGTTCCATTTTGGACCAATGTTCCAATCCATTATCTGAGTGATTAAATTTTTTAATATCTATTTACATTTAATTTTTTTATAAAGCCTTTTATTAATAAATTTATTAAAAAAATTTATAATTGACGATTTTACCACCTGTTATTTGCCATTGTTTGTTCTTACATTTTTTTTTGTAAGATCAAATAAATATTTGCTCAAATCAGAAGAAAATATTTGATAGCTAGAGTTCACACTATGGTTAAGTTTGTCAAATATTTATTTGAATGCAAATAATTTTGTTTGACCAAAATCAGCTGATTTGCTGTTTGACACACAAAAATATTTTGTGTTCAGATTACGGCAAAGAAATATTTCATGTTTTTTGTCAATTATTTGACTAATCTGAACGTACCTTAACTGTTATTGTATGGTTTTACTTATCCACACTTACTCAACTCAGAAAATCAATAACATATATTTGTTGTTTTGAATGGAAAATTTTCGTTACATTTTTTCTGAGAAAAATTTAAAAAATAACACTCATAAAAATATCGTAAAGACTTAAACGTTTCTAGGTATAGCAAATTTAATAGGTTTAATAAGGATAGAAGATGTTGTGTTTTTATTTCATACCAGAATAAAAATTTATATTGCTAAATTTTTAAATTTTTTAATTATTTGAGTTAAGGTATGTTTTTTATATAAAAGTTTTTTTATTTTCAATATTTCGCTACTCCTTTTTTTTTTTTTTTTTTTTTTTTTTTGTCTTGAAGATGCTACACAAAGGAGTAGCGAAATATTGAAAATTAAAAAACTTTTATATAAAAAACAAACCTTAGCTCAAATAATTAGAAAATTTAAAAATAAGAAATAAGAAATAAGGTTAAATAAACGAAAATAATTAAATTTTAAAATATTTTTTTTTTCCAAATTGTTAAGTTGATATTTAGAAAGTTTTTTGGTAATGATATTTTGTAAATAGTTTGGTGATTTTTGAGAATTTTTTTGGCGTCGAAAGTTTAAATTATGTACATATGTATTTTGTTGCTCTACTTTACGAAATTGTTTTATGTTATAAAGTTGTGCATTTAATTTATGTTGTTTTGTTGAATATTCGTTTTTTTTATAAATTTCTGAGAAAATTTTTTAATGTTTACTTCGATAAAGAATATAAAAAAAGTGTTTTTGGCGAATTTCATTACTCTGTATGAGGTATGAAATTTTTGAAGAATTTTATGTTTTTTTTTTTAATATCAGTAATTTTTTTAATTTTTAGCGATTTTTTTAATATTTGGATATTTTTATGAATTTTGGCGATTTTTTATTGTTTTTTATTTCATATGGTTTTGTATAATTTTGGATCCACAGCTGTGTAATTTATATTTTACTAGTTGCACTTCTTATAAATTTAGCTGTTTTTAAATTGTTCACAAATACAATGAGTACTTATGGTGCAACCATAAATATCTGTTTTATCTGTTTGATAAAAACAAATACAGAGTATTACTCTCATTCACTTTTCACTTACCACACCATATATACTTGAAAGCATAACAACATCAACTAGCAACAGAAACAAAGATATACTCATCAATATCTACGCAAACAAAAGAAATATAACGACTGGTCTAAATAAATGTAACTGTACACGTGTTTTAATCTACATCTCGTCTTTTTATTTGTTCTCCATGCAATAAATGTGTTTATCAGCACAATTTTTTTTAGCAACGTAAATTATTTAAAAAATAGTTAAAATTTAGTTTATTTTTGGTAAAAGCGTTTAACTAAAATTTAAGCTGAAAACGAGATGCCAGCAAAAAAAAATTACTGAAGTTAGTTTAATATTGTGAATAGACGTTTAACCACACTCAATCTATAGGTAAAATACACGAAAACCGTTGTTCATTTTACGAAAGTTTTGGTTATTTTGACATTACGAAAAAATTTGTAGAATATACAAATCACATTTCGTAAAGTTTTGTAAAAACTTTTTTAAATAAAAATGTGGTGCATACCTTACGGGTTTATTTTAAAATTAAAAAAAAAAATGTAATGGTGCCACACCAGAATCGAACTCACGATTTCAGTGACGTCCTGCTGTGTTGAAGTAGACCCCTCTACCATTTGCACCAAAGTAGCTGATGCAATACAACAAACGAAAAAGGAACTTAAGTCGAAAATATTATGAAATTTTTATGAAAACTAGAAAAATATGCTACAAATATTTAATAAAAAAGGTAAAATGACAATTAAATATTTTTATTATGTTTATTATACTAAATAATATAATATAATTTTTTTGTAAATATATCAAATAATATATTAAAAAACAAAATAAAAAATAATAAAATAATAATAATAAAAAACTTAAATAACAATTTCAAACTAATTGCATTTTATTATTAAATATTTTATCTTTTTAAATGTTTGTTTTATTGAATTTCATACTAAACCCGGCAAATAAAGTGGAAGTAGTGTTTTCGGGTCCTCTTTAACTTGTTTTAGGATCCTCTTTATTAAACAAAATACAAAATATCCATTTATATCAAAATACAAAAATAGTAATAATGAAATAAAAAAATAAAACATAGAAATTTAAAAAACATTAATAAACAAAAAAAAATATAAAAACTAAAAAAAAAAAAAAAATTTGTCCTGGCCAGGAGTTGAACTCGCAACCTTCTGATTGCAAATCCGACCTCTAACCACATCAACATCCATATGTAATATTTGTAACATTACAAATTTTTGTACAATGTACTAAAAAAATATTACGAAATCATGTTTGTATTTTTTACGAAATTTGTAAATTTATATAATTTGTTTTATACAAAAGTTTTGTAATATAAACAAAATGTTTGTACATTCTACGAAAAAAAATTTACGAAAAATATATTTGTATTTTTAAGCATGGATTATTATGAGTGCAAATTTTCAACTAACTTTTTTTAAAGTATGTACATTTGTTATTAGTGTTTACTACATTTGACAGTTGATTTTTAACAGTTACAACGAATTAGTTGTGCTTCAACTACAAATGCAGTTATTTTAACTGTCATTTGTAGTTATTTATATCTACATAATTTCTTGAATGTACCAGTTCTGTAATAAGTTCCCTTGGCTGGCTTTTAACTCCTCGTCACAAGTATTGTGTTTTTATCTGTTTAACTGCAACCTTAACTGAGTTAATGTTCGAGTTGGAAATATGTTCGATGTTTGCCTGTCTGTTGGCCATCCTGTCTGACTGCAATGTAATAAGTGCATTAGTTACATCTAACCTCTATGTATGATATAATATTACACTCTTCTCTTACATTTACAGCATTTTGAGTTTTTTTTTTTTTTTTTGTTTTTCACATTTAGTTTCGTTAGTTTAAATTGGTTTTATGTATGCGCCACACATTTATGGGAGTTAACGACCATATTTATGTACAAATTTTCATTTTCTTTTCATTTTATTTCTTGTGCTTGTTGTATTCTTGTTGCGGAAATAGGAAATGAAAATATTGCTGCATTATACATACTGCATATAGACGTATACGAGTATGTGTTGTATATAGAGCAATTTGGTATTATATTGTAAATGTCTAGGGTGGAGCTATGAAATTATATAGATATTTTTTATAGTTTTTATTACGATTTGTTTTTAATAGGTTTTTTCTTTATAATTTAAAGGTGTAAATTACAAACCTTAAACTTGAATTACTCAGATTTGTATTAAGGGAATATTTTACTTTGATTGTTTGAAATCTTTTTTAAAAGGATTGGAATTTGGAATGTTTGGTTTAAACAGATTTACAAAATGGATACTTTTTTATTCAAAGGAGACTATAATTTAAGCAAGCCTCTTTGAATTATTTGGATAGAAAATAAAATAACTACATTTCCAGTAAACAAATTTTAAAAGTACAATTTACAGCTTGGCAGCGAAAAATAGAATTATATATAAACTTAGAATTTTTTCTTTTACATGGGGTATAAATGAACTAAAAAGTTTTGTTCTACATGGAGCTAGCTATTCTTAATTATATATAAATGAACTTAGAAAATTGTTTTAATATGGTTCTATATAAAATTTGATATTATTTTCTTTAAAACCATGTTTAATTGCCCACCCAAGTAAAAAACTTTTTAAATTATTATATATTACTCTATACAGGTATCTATAATGATATATTGTATAAAATATATTCATATAAAATTATATCTCAAATATATAATTGTATCTTTCGTTATATTACACTTAATATAGTGCATTATGTAGAAATATATAATTACATATATCTCTATATATGATTACATATGTCACATGTAATTGCATATATTTGTATACAATTATATCTAATTGGATGTAAATGTATCACAATTTGTAAATAATTTGATTCATTGAGATGAGGACAAAATTCGGATACAATTGTACACTTAGGGAACTTCTGCTTTAAAAATATCTAGTTGTTTGGGTTGTAATACAGTTTCATTATTTTTAATGTAAATGTAAGTCATTTGTAGAACAAATAAAATTTTTAACTAACCCTGTAGTTCATTTAAAAACAACTAACATCAAATGACTGTTTTATGATTTTACATTCATTTTTTACAGTTGTTTTTTGTTATTTAAAAAAATGAAAAAAAAAAATTTGGTTTATTTTTACTACCATGTGGTTCATTTTTACTACAATTGTTAGTCATTTTTTTGAACATTAATAAACAAATGACAATGTTAGTTGAACTTAATGAAATGTAAGTCGTCCTTTTTTTAAATGATATTTCATTTGTTTTTGACTACAATTGCTGTCGTCTTTACCAACATAATTCCCTAAGTGTATCAAACTAAATTTAATTTCATCATATTAGATCTAATTGTATCAAATAATGTCTAATTGCATCAGGTTAGATATTATATGATTAAAAAAAAAATTGGACCGATCGTGTAGGCTACTGCATGGCCAGCCGAGGCAGCCATTTGAATGAAATTATTTTCCATTATTAACCGGAAGGATTGTACTTTCAAATAAAAAAAGAAATTTGAGAAAATATTCAGTAGTTTTTTTTATAGCATTTTCAAAAAAAAAAAAGTTATTTGGCGGACCCTTTATTTATTTATTTACTTTTCTAATATAATTATATATAATACGAAAATTCACAAACAATTTGTTTTGCATGGGCAAGTAAAAAAGTTGATATATATATTCGTATATAATTTTATACAATTAAATGTTTCAATGCATAAATTTGTGTAGTCATATGAACATATATGTTAAAGCAGAATTATTTGTATCTCATTATGTATACAAGAGTAAAAAAGTTTATATAAAATTATATATGATAAAATAGTTTCCGCAAATTTAAGAGGATATAATTTGATACGAAAAATGGTTATATTAAACTGTATATCTAATTATATTTAAATAGATACAATTTAACAAAAAAATATCCAATTTTATCCGAGTTTTGTCCCGATTATATTATTATTGATACAATTAGATATAATTAGATATAATTGGATATAATTAGATACAATTAGATACATAATAATCCAACTATATTTAAATTAAAAGATATTAAGTTACATATAATAAACATGTTTAAAACACAAAATGTTCCATTAAAATTTGTAAATAATTTAAATTGTATTTCTATTTTTTAAGACATCAAATTTTCGTTTTAAACGAAATTTTTAATTTTAATTTAATTAAAAAAAATGTTTTTCAATATTAAAATGGCCAGCAAAATCCAAATACCAGGTTGCAGAACAACTTATACTGTATTATAATAGCTTATAATTTATGTTTTACCACCGATTATTTTTATATGGAGTTTGTTCTATTAGCAATAGATTCTTTACCTCCGAACTAGAAGAAGCTGCTTTAGAACCGGTTCTAGAACCAGTTATAAAACTGGTTCTGGGTCACTGAAACCTTTCAATTTGACTCCCAGGAACCTGTTCTAGAAACGGTGATAAAAGTTGGTCTAGAACAAGTTCATAGGTAATTTTTCTGTAGAGTATTTTATTAGTAATGGAATTCGATTTCGCAAAATTGTGAATTTTTAATTATATACCCAGTAAAAATTTTTCGTGTTTTTAGAAGCAGGATAAAACGAATGCGCTGATGTAAGTACTTACTATTACATAACATTGAGAAGCAGCAAAAGAAACGAATAATTTTCGTATAAAAATAAACAAACACAAATTTTGAGCTAACTGTTTTCCCTAACAAGGATGCAGGCTGTAAGCAGCTTACCCTAATCCCTTATAAGAATACAGGTTGTAATGCAGAAAGTTTCATATCGTGGATTATAAACGATCTGTTCCCGAGTGATTTTCGATTGTGTTTGGTGTTTTCGAGTATGAAATAAAAAATAATTAGTCATTTAACTGTTAGCACGTGGAGCGGTAAAAAAATATAATTATATAATAATATTATGTGTCAAAAATGTTAACAACAAAAAACTAATATCTGTAGAATTTTATGTAAAATAAATTATGTATATTCATATTATTACTTTTAATCGTAAAAATGTAGACATGAAATATGATTTTAATGAAACCCATAAAATCACTGCTATTTATAAGCGCTGGAATCCGCGCTTATTTTGTCCTAAAGTAATACTTCCAGCATATGTAAGCAGGATTGTAAGGCAGCGGTTTTTACTGGGTATAGTTACATAGAAACTGACTTAGAAAATTTTTCAGTTTTGGATTATATATAAGTATGTCTAAAATGACTGAAGACGTTTTTGATGTTTGTATTATATATAATTATGTATTGGGTTATATGTAATTTTATAAAAAATTTAATCAAATTTAGCAACCATATATTATCATATATAAAATTTGGAATAGTATTTTTTTTTATACATGATTGTATGTGCTTATACGTGAATTTTTTTGATAAAACATTTTTAAAATATTATTATATATAAATACATATTGAGACATATGCTATTTTATATGATCATATATTTTTATATTAAAGAATATATCGTTATATATCTTTTTTTACTCGGGATGTTAAAGCATATTTATTTGTATCTTATATGCATAGCTTTGTGTTGTTTCAAAAAAAATGTTATATGATAGTATATATAGCAATATATTATTTTATATTGTCTTATGTGCATTATACTTAATATAGCTAATTATATATTACTATACTATATATATACAATATAAAGTAATATATGCGGTTCAATTTATGAAGAAATTTCACATCAGTTTACAAATCATTTTTATTATTTTTCGTAAACTAAAATTTTCTTTGTGTAGAAATTTTATTCATCATCATACTTTTTTAGGTTTATGTGTTATCAGAAACCGCCGAAATTATTGTGCAAAATATTTCAATATAATCTATCTATAATCTATTTTTTGGCAAAAATATTTTGGACATTCACCAATAAATTTGGATAAATAATATTTCTATTGGGTATTAGGCTTACTTAATAGTGGATGCTTGACAAATACAAGAAGCATACCTATTATGCAGAATACCGAATAAAGACGTCATTAATATTTTCCATGCGTATAAGATATAATTCTACATTGTAATATATAATTCTATATGTACTTATATATGGGCATATGTCCAAATTATTTTTCATATTTTTATTAAAAATAATATATACCATCGGATACGAGTATTTGTATTTGTATTTATTTAGTCTATGGAAAAAATCCTTACAGACAATATCATAAAAATTACATAAGTAGATACCTAACATAATATAACAGAAATCAGACATTCAAAGTTAAAATTATACTACGTTTAACAAAGTTAACATTTTTTGAAAAATCGATACAATTATAAAAATTAATAAAATCATTGCTCATTCGTAAAAGAGGATCAGCATCAGCATAATTTTGACGGTGAAATGGAATAAATAGAGGAATATAGTACCTCGTAGGGCGTTGAGGAACATTGAATAACAGGTTATTGACGAGGAATTTTGAGCAAATTTCACCATTAATCAGCTTGAATAAAAACGTAACATTCATCATTTTTCTTCGGCTTTCCAAGGTTGGCAACTTGATGCGAGCCAGTCTAGTAGTGTAGGATGGAAGATCAGCTGCAGCCCCCAAATAAAAACTCCGTAAACAGAATAGCAAAAATTGTTTTTGGACGGACTCAATTAGTTGGATACGAACATTTTCCTGAGGATCCCAGATTATGGAACCATATTCCAAAATTGGTCTTACAAGGGAAGTATAAAGTTGCCTTGTGATATTCGGTTCAATGAATTCTTTTGCCCATCGTTTGATAAATGAAAGCACACCGCGTGCTTTATTTGCAGTCAAAGTAATATGTTGTATAAAAGTAAATTTAGGATCCAAAAGAACACCAAGGTCATTAAAGGTATCAACTAACTCCAACTGATAGCCCCCTAAAGAATAGAAATCGGAAACACAGAATTTTCTGAAAAATCTCATATGTTTGCATTTTTTCAGGTTTAACTCCATTAAATTTAAACTGCACCATTCGTTAAGACTGTCCAAAAATTACATATTTTCTTGGATCTTATTAGATCCAAGTTGATCTAAATTATTCCCACAGAATATTTTGGGATCCATCAGGATCTTAAATTTTATATGTTTGCATACCCTAATTTTGAGATAAATTTTGATTTAACTTAATCCGGTTATATATTTGAGGGATCTAATTGTATATTACTGTATACCCCAATTTTGAGATAAACTTGGATAAGAATAAATGTCGATCTGTATCAAATGAGATCTGGGGCCGAATTACGGCATTCGTGAACGAGTAAAATTGCTCGTCATTTTCGTTTTTGAGATTACAGCTTTCGATATCGAGTAAGAGCTATCGAAATTTGAGATGATAGCTTTCGCTAACGAGTGCGCTATCGAGTGCTTGCTATCGAAAAGTTACTCGTTAGGTAAACTGCGAACGAAAAAACATTTTCTCCTTACTTTCTCTGTGCAAAAAAAAAAACAACTTCGGCTTCTGATGAGATATTTAGCCAGATCGAAATACTAGTATCAACCTAGCTAATATGTTCGATTTGCTTTATTTTTGTAAATATACGGAGGTTAAAAACTCGTTATAAATTGAAAAAAACAAAAATGTAAGTTTTTGACTTTTTAATTAAAAGTGAGCTAAAATTATTTTTTATTTAGGAACAATACTAATAAAATAAATAAGAAGCAAAAGGATTATATGGCTGAATTTATGGTCCAACATTCTAATTTGGCCAAAAATATAATTCCTAATTGTAGCCAAGGGAAGCTATGTCAAAAAGACTGTGGGAACAGCTTACAGTAACGTTAAATACTTATGGACCCGCCACTTAAAGACTCAAAGTCATGGCAAAAGGCAAGAATGAAATTTTGCCTTTTGCCATAAATTTTGATTTAACTTAATCCGGTTATATATTTGAGGGATCTAATTGTATATTACTGTATACCCCAATTTTGAGATAAACTTGGATAAGAATAAATGTCGATCTGTATCAAATGAGATCTGGGGCCGAATTACGGCATTCGTGAACGAGTAAAATTGCTCGTCATTTTCGTTTTTGAGATTACAGCTTTCGATATCGAGTAAGAGCTATCGAAATTTGAGATGATAGCTTTCGCTAACGAGTGCGCTATCGAGTGCTTGCTATCGAAAAGTTACTCGTTAGGTAAACTGCGAACGAAAAAACATTTTCTCCTTACTTTCTCTGTGCAAAAAAAAAAACAACTTCGGCTTCTGATGAGATATTTAGCCAGATCGAAATACTAGTATCAACCTAGCTAATATGTTCGATTTGCTTTATTTTTGTAAATATACGGAGGTTAAAAACTCGTTATAAATTGAAAAAAACAAAAATGTAAGTTTTTGACTTTTTAATTAAAAGTGAGCTAAAATTATTTTTTATTTAGGAACAATACTAATAAAATAAATAAGAAGCAAAAGGATTATATGGCTGAATTTATGGTCCAACATTCTAATTTGGCCAAAAATATAATTCCTAATTGTAGCCAAGGGAAGCTATGTCAAAAAGACTGTGGGAACAGCTTACAGTAACGTTAAATACTTATGGACCGCCACTTAAAGACTCAAAGTCATGGCAAAAGGCAAGAATGAAATTTTAAAGTCCTTTGGTTTCGATAAAAAAAAATTAAATTTTAAGGTGTTTGCTGACCATAAGTTTAACGCTAAAAATAGTTAAATGCCTCCTTAGTAAGTCTAAAACGCTTAATAAATCTAAGAAGAAATTGGGTGAATCAAATATTATACAAAATTAATTACAAAGGTATTTGTAACATACGCTTTAGCTGGCAAAGTCAATGGATCACTTTTGTGCCGAAGGTTTTTTCTTATACGAATTGTATTATTTTCCTCCTCAGAATCAGAGGATAAGGCCAAAAGCAACAAAGAACTCATTTATGTTATTAAATTATTGTATTTATTATAAAAAGTAGAATAATTCTTATTACCGTCAAATTTTAATTTTTTTTTTAGCTTCTTCTTCTTCTTCTTCTTAACACATATGTTTTAATTCTATTCCAACAGAAACAATCTTTTACTTTTTTTTATAAATTTCGATACGTGAGCTTTCGATTGCCGTAATCTATTCATTCGATACGTGACGAAATTTTAAACGATACGAAAGCTCACTCGATCACGAATGCCATAATTCGGCCCCTGATTTTGTATTTGAGATGTAACTTTTTTTTGATCGTGACGGCATATTTGAAATTGTTTAAAAATCGAATGTTATACATAATTATATCCACAGAAACACTTGGCTCTGTATAATCATATTTGTCTATGTAAAATAATATAATTTTCTATATAATTTTTTTCACTCGGGTAGACAATTGCTTGTTAAAAATTAATTATTAATTTCCATTTCCATATTTAGTTAAAACAAAAAAGGTGTATTTATCATTATTTAAGGTGTTTCATGTTACATGTGTTTCTTCTTACATTTTTTTCTTTTTTATATGTTTTTTATATAGAATATAATTATTTTTTCATTACATATTATCGTATATTTTTTTATATAATTGCTGATATTATTCATAATGTTTGCAACATTTATTATTCACATATACAGACAACATTTGTTTTCAACTTAATACTTGTGCATACAATTCAGTATCTTAAGAATAAAGTGACAATTTTTATTATAAAGTCGTAAAAAATTTACTACTTCATGATATTTTTTACGATTATTTATTTTACAATTTTATTCGTTTTTTTTTTTAATTTTCTATAAAAAAAAAAAAATATGCAATATTACAAGTTTTTCTAAGTATTATGTGTAAAACTTAAAAATAATAAATTAAATATGCAACAGAGATGAAAGCCGTAGCATGAGGTCTGCGGCGGTGGGTGAGTTACAAATGGATTATATATATATTGCAAATATCTTCTTTCTAATTCCGAAACAAATTTCTCGATATCTTGTACTATATCGGAGATATACAGAATCGAGTTTGCACTATATCCGCAATTTTACACTCATAATAATCTATGCAAAAATACGAAAAACATTTCAAAACAACGAAATCTTTTTTTTAAATAAACAAATTTTTTGTTAGTTTGAAATTTTTTCGTATTTTTATGTATGTAATATTATCAGTGTAACGTTTAAATAAATATTGGTCGGATGCATAGACCACTTTTTGGCATATGGAATAAATTTTGTATACAAAAATTAAAAAAACTTGATTATAGCTTTTGCTGCAATTGCAATTCATTATTGCTTGGCTGCATGATCAAAACAACGAAAGTGAAATCAAAACAAACAACAGAACTGCTGTTAGACGTCAAAATGTATAGACGCGCAGCATAGAAAGTCAATTAACAAAAAAGTTGATGTGAAGCACAAATTAGGAATATTTATTTTTCGTAAAAACTTTTGATATAATTTATAAAAAAAAGTGTACACATTTGTACACTCATAAAAAAAGTTTGTAAAGTCAGCAAAAAATTTTGCTGACTCAGCAAAATTTTAGTCAGGAGGATGCTAGCAAAAAAGTTGCTAATGTCAGCAAAATCTTTTGCTGAAAATCAGCGAGCTGATTTTTAGCAACAAAATTTGTAGATTCAGCAAAAGTTTTGCTAACACTTAGTAGATTAGAAATAAAAAAGCGTTGGTAAAAATTAATAAATTTTTTGCTGAATTTTAGTAGACTGAAAAAAACGCAAAAAATTTGTAGAAAAATTGTAATTTAGTTAATTTATTTGCTGAAAATCATAAAACATATTTTTGTGATTCTTTTAAAAATAATTTACTATAATAACGAAATATAACAATTTTACAGTTATATTAGTTTTTTGTTTTTATACACATCGAGATTATTTTTTCCCACATTGACGACATGAATTAATTTAATATCTGAAAATGTATAGAAATAAATATATATAACATAACAAAAATTTTCTTTCAACTACTTACATCAATGGTTGTCTTAATGATGCTATGACGAAACTGCCGAAGATAATTCTAGAAACGAAACGAAAAAATAAACAAAACAAACGAAACGAAAAAAACAACCCTTTTTTTGCAATAAGAAAAAGAAACCATACAAATCTACCTAAGATGTGTGTTTTTGTCTTTCTCTTTACTCTGTCTACATGTCTGTATATGTTTTTTCATGGTTGATTTTTTTACTTGTCTTGTTAGAGTTGTACTTTTTAATATCATTTTCCTCTTCTCTACTACATCTTGACATGCCGCGACATCTGCTTATCAGCACAATTTTTTTTAGCAAAATTAATTAGTAAAACATTAGTATATTAGTAAAGCATTAGTATAAAACAGTTAAGTGCTGAATAAGTATAACAAAAATTTTAGCTGAAAACACGATTTTAGCAAAAATATTTGCTAAAAAATAGTATACCTGATTTACAAGACGTTTTACTAACTTTTCTACTAACTTATTTTTTTGAGTGTAGATCTGTTTAGAACAGGGGTGCCCACGGCCTATGCGCTTGGTACTCATTTGTTTTTGTAAAAACACTTAGCTATAGGCTGTGTGTTTTAATACACATATAGAGCGCTCAGCACTAGCAATACGAAATACACAAACAACTTTGTCTTATTAGTTTTTTTGTCGTTCTTCACTTTATACACGCAAGCGCACAGCAACAACACTTTCGTATGCTTTGCTGGTAAACATTGAAATATTTTTTTCTTTTTTCTTTGTATGTATTGGTTTTTACAACAAAAAATGTTGAATAAAAATTAGTTTTTCTTTAAATGTATTGGTGTTTGCTCTTCCATAAGGAACTTTTGGGCACTCCTGGTTTAGAATATATGTCGCAATTAATGGGAAGAACAAAAACAAATATTTATCATGTAGATTTTTAGAAAAATTAGTGTAAACCTTCTTTATTGTTTTTCTCGAATTCGACTTTTTGGTGTATAGGTCAAACCAATAATAACCAGACGACATGCAAAGTAAAGATAAAATAACGTTATCTCATAAGCGTTTATGTGGTCCCAAAAAAATTTAAATTCACGAGCTCTCTAAACCTAACAATGTGCCACTATGAACATAAATGTGAACTGCAAGAAATTTACAAAAGTTATATTTTTAAATCGCAGATTACCATTGAAGTTTCAAAATTGTACCACCCCAAGTAAAAAAAAATTATGTGGGGCATTATCAAACTACAGTGCACTCGCGATAATGTGAACTAATTAAAACCGGGAGTGTTCACGTTTGTGAGCTGTTCACCTTTCCGAATGCCAAAAATTTAAGGCAAAATGTATCAATAATGCCATAAGTTTAGACTAATTATACGTATTAAAATAATAATTGACATTTTATTAGAATAAAAGAAGTAAATGATTTATTAAGAAAATTATTTATGTACATACATTTGTATGAAGATTTATGTAAAATTACTACATATGTAAATACGAAAAAACAACCTTTCAGCAATAAGTAAAAATAGCAACTAAAATAGTTTATATGTATCTTCTGTCCTTAATGCAGTGAAACAGTTAAAATAGGGGAATCCCAAAACTTAAAAAGAATTTAATTCTTAACGTATTTACGCATTTCCAAGTAACACATTGACTTTTTTTCTGTTCACATTATAGGGCTTTCGTACTTTCTTCACCTTTTAGAGTAGTCAATGTAAAATAAAATGTGTTCACATTAAGCGGTGTTCACGTAATGCAGTGTTCACATTATCGCGAGTGCACTGTATATTAAATAATATATAAATTAGATATGCGATGAGATCAAATATGATCCAAAAATTGAGAACTTATAATTGTATCTGAAGTACATTAAATTGTATCGAATGCGATACAATTGTATCAAATTAAATACAATTTTGTACAATTTGAAGTATATTAGATACAATTTCATACGAATTTTGTCCACATACAAATTTTTATGTATTATAAATGGGAAATTCATAATACTCCCCCCAAAATGATATTTTTCAATACAAAAATGTAAAAAAGATTAAAAAATTAATTAAAAATACTCTAAAGTCCCCCCCCCCCCCCCAAAAACCTTTTCCTGGATCCGCGCCTGTACTTGATAGATAAAAACATAAATGACTTGCTTGCACAAAATGTCATTACTTTCCAGCTTACAAAAAATCAAAATTATATAGTTATATATATACTCACAAGAGTTTAAAATATAATGAGTCCAAAAAAAGGTATTTAAAAAATTTTTAGATCATTACTTTGTATTTAAATTAACGATACAAATAAGTACTTATGAGTAACGCATTATTGTTCGTATTAAAATAATGGGAAAATTAACCAGTTATTTGTAAGTACTTATTATTTGTGTTAAAGTAATGCAGGTGTCATTACTGGTAGTGAGAAA
Organism: Delia radicum; assembly: GCA_021234595.1. Taxonomy (NCBI): domain Eukaryota; kingdom Metazoa; phylum Arthropoda; class Insecta; order Diptera; family Anthomyiidae; genus Delia; species Delia radicum. The sequence goes on from CM037851.1 coordinate 21,013,857, forward strand.
AATAATAACATGTCATTACCGTTTCTACACTAGGTAGTTGCCACAAGAAAATTGTCTATACCAAAAACAATTTCCAAAGAGTTGACCTATAAGCTGAGGTATTTAGATTTTGAGTATTTCACTTACAAGGAAACTACTCAGTGGAGAATCCGTAGATTTTAATGAAACTTGGATATGTTTTGGAAGAAAAAAAAATACATTCAACATGTATTTTTTAGGTACGCAATCGCACGTTTGGTGGTTAAAAAGAGGGGGTCAAAAATTACATATATTTTTACATGAAAATATGTTTAAAATTTAAGAATCTCAGCTTTTTTGTACGCAGTATTAAAGAAAACAAACATTTTTAAACCAATATTGCCTATGCTTTTAGCCCAGTGTTGCCACTTATTTGAAATATTTAAAATATGGGTTATAAAAGCTCTTCGGGAAAAGTCGAGTTAAAGCCAAACGATTATGAAAATTAAAAAAACCACAGATGCTTCATCAATAAAATTAAATAATCAACTTCCCTTACAAATGTGGTATTCCAAATTTTTTTTTAATAACAAAAATGTTTAGACATGCACGGACATATTTTATATACCAGTGGATGCCTTATTAAAACTCCTCTCATTTGATAAACAATTTGAACATAGTTAAATAACTTCTATAAGAAATATATTTAAAAAACGTCAAATTGGGTGATTTTTTAACCCGTAAACTTCAGATTGCGAACCTAATACGTGTCTATAGACAGAGAACTAAAGTGCCAACCGAATTGAAAAGTGTATTTTGATGGCAACAACTTATAAATTCAGTTGGTGCAACGATATTTACATTAGATTTCCGAATATTTTGGGAATTAACCGAACTTTGTTGTGAAAACTAATGTTTAGTTTTACCAACCGACTGAAATTCGTTATAACCGAATTTGAGTCGTAGTAATCGATTTATAGTTGGCAAATAGCAACATTTTTCTCTGTGTGTAATATTTTTTTATCCTCTACAACATATCCAAGTTTCATTAAAATCTGCTGATTCGACACGGTGCAGTTTCCTTCACTCACAGAAAACCAGGAATAAATTTAATAAATTTTCGTCTAATGGAACAATTTCATCAATATTTATGAGACTTTTCATAAACAAAAATAATTATAATAACCATATCATGGTCTCTATGAACTTTTTCTACATAAAAATAACGAATTCCTTACCAATACATAATATCCTTCATATACATATATAGTGAAATATTTAATAAATATTATTAAATTGATTTTATCTTTTATGAAATGTTTTATAAATATGAGTAAACTTTACATTGGACGAACATCTATGAAACATTTCATAAATGGGTTGTTAGTGTGTTGTTCGTTTTTTATATAGCAACAAAAACAGGCCTTATTAGCTTAATTAATAAAACATTTAAAGATGTATTTCATCAACTGCTCTTAAATCAACAAAATACGTAAAATTGATATAGTGATATAAAATCTTAGATAGCCATTAAAATACCGATTCAAAACAAAAACCGTGACCAATTAAAATACCGTAACCGTTAATTTTTAATCTTAACGGTAACCGAAATAAAAAATACTATTACCGAAATCGATCAAAAAATCGCTGAAATTAAACCTGTAGCAATTTATCAAGCTACTAAAATCAACAGGAATCAGATTCAAATCCTTCCAAAAATATATTCACAAAACTGATTTAACTAAATCGCAATAATCGATACAATTTAACCAATTAACGACCACGCTTTCCATGTGAGGACACCTCGATTTTTGTGATTTTCCCCGGCACTATTTGTCGTATAATTTAATTTTCTGACAGCCTGAATTTAAATTTAAGTACACACAGAAAAAATGTAGGTATTTGCCAACTGAAATTCGGTTACTACACTCAAAAAATTAAGTTAGTAGAAAAGTTAGTAAAACGTCTTGTAAATCAGGTATACTATTTTTTAGCAAATTTTTTTGCTAAAATCGTGTTTTCAGCTAAAATTTTTGTTATATTTATTCAGCACTTAACTGTTTTATACTAATGCTTTACTAATATACTAATGTTTTACTAATTAATTTTGCTAAAAAAAACTTGTGCTGATAAGCACATTAATAGTGCGGACGACAACCAGGTTGAAAGATATACGCAGAATGAAGTAGATGTCGCGGCATGTCAAGATGTAGTAGAGAAGAGGAAAATGATACTAAAAAGTACAACTCTAATAAGACATATAAAAAAATCAACCATGGAAGTTCTTGTATCTCTTTTTCATACATAAAACAAAATTGAGGATTAAAACAACTTAAATTTTGCGTTGTCACAGGCTTGTGAAAATAATTGTCTATTAATTAAATAAAAGACAAAATAAAATATTTATTTATTTAAACTAAATGTTTATAGATTAATAATAGTGTGGTCAAATTGCAAACAAACATATACAGAAATGTAGACAGAGTAAAGCGAAAGACAAAGACACACATCTTAGGTAGATTTTTATGGTTCCTTTTTCTTATTGCAAAAAAGGGTTGTTTTTTCGTTTGGTTTCTATAATTATCTTCGGCAGTTGCGTCCTTTAAACGATAGCATCATTTAGACAACCATTGATGTAAGTAATTGAAAGAAAATTTTTGTTATGTTATATATATTTTTTTCTATATATTTTCAGATATTAAATTAATTCATGTCGTCAATGTGGGAAAATGAAAATTTTTATATTTCTTTATTATAGTAAATTATTTTTAAAAGAATCACAAAAATATGTTTTATGATTTTCAGCAAATAAATTAACTAAATTACAATTTTTCTACAAATTTTTTGCGTTTTTTTCAGTCTACTGAAATTCAGCAAAAAATTTATTAATTTTTAGCAAGGCTTTTTTATTTCTAATCTACTTAGTGTTAGCAAAACTTTTGCTGAATATACAAATTTTGTTGCTAAAAATCAGCTCGCTGATTTTCAGCAAAAGATTTTGTTGACATTAGCAACTTTTTTGCAAGCATCCCTGACTAAAATTTTGCTGACTCAGCAAATTTTTTTGCTGACTTTACAAACTTTTTTTTTGAGTGTACGACTTAAATTCGGATATTACTAATTTCAGTCGGTTGGTAGAACTGAACATTAGTTTTCCCAACAAAGTTCGGTTAATTCAACTGAATTTTAGTTGCAACACCCAAAACATTCAGAAATCTAATGTAAATATATTTGTACTAACTAAATTTAGAAGTTGTTACCATTAATATACACTTTTCGATTCGGTTGGCATCTTATTTCTCTGTGTGTAGTTTTACAATAAAACTATTAGTTCGGTCATAGTCTTTATGTAATGTCCTTGATTAAACGTTAACAAAATTTCTACTTTATTAAAATCCTTGTTTATACTTGCAATTTTTTTATTGTAAAATTAATTTTAATTCTGGGAAATATTAAAATAAGTTGCAATTCTTTTAAGTCAATTTAAAAGGAATAAATCATAAAAACAAGAGCAACTACAAAAGAAAGCTGTTAAAAACACTTAAATTTTAATTAAAACTAAAATAACTCACACACACATACACAAAACAGAGGAAAAGGAATTGACACACACAAGCACAACATTAACAATAACAAAAGCAGAAACACAACTTGAAACCGTCTTCAATGTCCTGCTTCTTCCATTTTGGAGTACCAACTAAACAAACACACGCAAAAAATAAACGCTTAAACGATAAAAACTAAAAGATCCTCTTAAATAAATGTTAAAACTGAAAATGCAATTTTAAACTCTTGTACATTTATATAAAAAAAAAAAACAACTACAACAACGAAATAAAAAGACAAATGTTGTCTTTGCCACCATTGTATTGTTAAATGACACCGATGCTTCAAAAATAGTACATTCTACACACTATGGGATAGTCTTCTTCACCGAACTTTACTGAGGAAGTTTGGTGACTCGAATTGCGAATTGCATTACGAGATGAAGACATTTTTTTGTAACAACTAGGGCAAGGAATTTCAGGCAAACTGAACAAGAAAATTAGGCGCTTATAAAATGCAGCTAAAAATTAAAAATATGCACTAAAAACTTGTACAATATGCACCTTAAAGAACACTTCTTGCTAATATCAAAACTTGAAAACATGAAAAATATAGAAAACAAATTGAACTTGGCCTCTATCATAATAATCCATGCTAAAAATACGAAAAATGTGTCAAAACAACGAAATTTCGTTCATTTTACAAAAGTTTGGATTATTTTGACATTTTTGTGTATTTTTACGCATGGATTGTTATCAGTGTATTTACTTCTTTAATATTTTTTTATGTCAAAATTATTTTGAATCAAAATCTATTTAAAATGAATCAAAATTTATTTTTTTTTTTAATTAAAAAAATACTTAAAATAATTGTGCTATAACATGCAAAATTTCAAAAAAATTTCTTCACCAAAAAAATTAATAGCCATTTAAAAGTCAAAAAATTAAACAAATTAGTTAAAATTTACAAGAGTGTTTCATTCACTTTATTTTTTCTCGTAGTTTTTAACTTTCAAATGCAAACCAATACAAAATGTAGTCACTAGACTCGGGAGATACATAAACAAAAAGGGAATTTCCATATCGCTGATTGGTGAAAAGTTTTATGGTGGTTTACAAGTGAAGCCAAAATTTTCTGATTTTAAAACTTTCACAGTTTTTTCCATAGGTTTTTTGTGCCGTTTAATTGAATTGAGTTTTGGAGAACAGTATACCCAGAAAAAATACACTTCTGTTTATGTTTGCAATGATTCAAATTTTGAAACCTAAACAAAGATATATTTGAAATTTTAAAATTGTTAGGTATTATGTTTGGGACATGAAAACATACTTATGATAAGCATATACATTAGGCCGGGTCGATTTGTATGGAGGCAAAAAAATGGCTCAACGTTCAAGGAAAATCGTATTCTAGGGATCAAAATAAGAAACTTTGCCGAAGGAACCATACCTCTAAAACGAATTCTGATGTCCCGACTTTTGACCCGTAGGGTCAAATTTTGAAAAATCCCACTTTGACCCATTTAGAGTGCCCCAATCGAATCCAACCTAATCAAATATAATTTATACATTCATCTGCTAGAGCGTCTTCGGGAGAAGAAATAGAGACCCTAATCTTGGAAAGACTCCTACTACTTTCTGAAATATCTCAATCCCGAGATTTGTCCATTTTGCTATAAAAACACGGCTAAAAAGGCCCTCTTTCAACTTCAATTTTAACACCTTAACGGGCACCTAGAATGATGATTTGTGCATTAATCTGCTAGCGCGTCTCCCGGAGAAGAAGTAGCTCCCATAATCTTGGATAGATTCCTCCTACTATATCAAAGAGGAATTTTTCAAAATTTGACCCTACGGGTCAAAAGTCGGGACATCAAACTTCGTTTTAGAGGTATGGTTCCTTCGGCAAAGTTTCTTATTTTGATCCCTAGAATACGATTTTCCTTGAACGTTGAGAGATTTTTAAATCGACCCGCCCTAGTATACATATATATATATATATGCAACCAAACATATATATTTTTGGAGGTAGACGTTGTTAACTAGTTCCAAACATATATGTGTTTACAGCAAACATAGTTATATTTGCAAGCAAAAATGCTATATTAGAAACATGGGTGTAATTTGGTGTAATTTTATACAGTTTGAGTTCGTGATACGAACTTTACAAATTTATAACGAATTTGTGTAAATTTTTTGAAAACGTATGTTTTTTACGTCGGACATTCACAATTATGTTTCAAATTGGCTAGCGTATTGCACCTCCGAGTCAAAAATGCAATTTAAAAATTTTGAACACAAAAGTTTTAAAAACGTACATCAAATAAAAGATTTTATTGAGCTTAATACTAAAATCAAAAAGGCATCAAAAATTTTTGAAGACTTCCCAGCAAACAATCCGGTCCGTTTCCGTACCATTTTCCGGATCCGGATTTTTCGTACCGTCAATGCCGGATTCATGAATCCGTTTGTAACGGACAGTCCGTAAAGTTGTTTCTTGGGTTTAAATTGTATGGTGCAAACAAAATTTTCATAACCTAGAAAATCATCCTTATATAAAATGTTTAATTTTGCGAATTTTAAAGTATTTAATATGATTTCCTGCAAATAAGTAACGTTAAACCCAAAAATGCGTGTTTTCCAAAATAACCGCGTTATTTTAAGTTCTACTATATGACAGAAAAAAATGTGGAGTATATTTTTATATTTTTTGGTGGTGTAATATATATTTTGAAATGAGATAAATACAATGAGATCTATAAATTGATATAGCTTTAGTCAAATCCAAGAAAAAACTGTAATTTTAATGTTTTTAAATTGATTTAAATCTTAAACCGCCGTTTAAGATAAAAATTTAACGTGAATCTATTTAGCATAGTTAAACATTGGCTAACACATACCCAAAAAATTAATCATGTTGAAAAAAATTTTACCTGTGTCGAAAATTTTTGAAATTCCTCATTTGCATGAAATTCCTTGCCCTGCACTCACACAAAATAAGTTAGAAGAAAAATTAGTAAAATGTCTTGTAAATCAAGTATACTATTTCTCAGCCAATTTTTGGTTGAAATTGTGTTTTCAAAAAAAATTTTGTTATACTTATTCAGCACTTAACAGTTTTGAACTAATGTTTTACTAATATTTTTCTAATGTTTTACTAATTCATTTTGCTAAAAAAAATTGTGCTAATAAGCACATGAATAGTGTCGACGAAAACCAGATTGAAAGACATACACAGAATGAAGTAGATGCCGCGGAATGTCAAGATGTAGTAGAGATGAGGAAAATTATACTAAGAAGTACAACTCCTATAAGACATAAAAAATCAACCACGGAAGATTTTTTTTATATATTTTTCATACAAAAGGACGCCAACAATGTGTATTATATTCATATAAATTGTTTGTCTTATAAACTCAAATATTGTGTTGATTGTGGCTTGTGAAAGAAATTGGTTATTAATTTAAATAAAGACAAAATAAAATATTTAAATTTAATAAAAATAAAATGGGTATTTGTGAGCTAAATTTTTATAGTGGTATTTTATGGAATGTGGAAAAATTGCAAACAAATATACCTTTAGGGAGATAGACTACAGCGAAATAGAAGCCCATATATCTTAGGTAATTTTTTATATTTCCTTTCTCTATTTGCAAAAAAAAAAAGTGTTGTTTATGTGTATATCATATTTTGTTATTTTTTTGTTTTTGTTTTAGAATTATCTACAGCTTCAGTCCACATTGTCATCATTTACACAACCATGGATATAAGTGGTTTCAATATTTTTTTCTGTATGTTATATGTCTATATATTTTCAGATATTAAATTTATTCATGTCGTCAATGTATAGGCAATTTTATATTTATTAATGTACTGTGAATTTTTTTTTTTTAAAGAATGACAATTTTTTTTATAATTTTCAGCAAATAAATTAACGAAAGTATAATTTTTCTACAATTTTTTTGAGTTTGTTTCAGCAAAAATTTTATTAATTTTTAACAAGGATTTTTTAATGTTTAATCAACTAAATATTGGCAAAACTTTTGCTTAATTTACTAATTTTGCTGACATTAGCAATTTTCTTGCAAGCACCCTCCTGACTAAAATTTAGCTGACTCTTCAAAAGTTTTTCCAGAATTTACTGACTTTTTTTTGAGTGTAATAATAGCATAATGATCTTACACTCGAATAATCTTTCCACGTCATAATTTACGATAAAAGATCGAAAAAAATTTTTTGTTTAAATTTTTTTGAAATTTAAAAGTAAAATGTTTAAAAAGAATTTCAATCCCATTTCAAGCCAAATTTTAGTTTGCACTAATTTCAAGCCAAATTTTAGTTTTCACTAATTCTGCTTTTGTCTCATAGTGCCAAACTCTAACACATTGCAGCAATAAAGAAAATTTAACATTGCATTGCATTCATTTACTCATTCATTTCCATTTCCGTTTCCGTTGCATATTCATAGTCCTTTCTTTAGCATTGTCTTTAAAAGGCAACTGAAATACTGTAATACAAAACTTAAATAAAAACTGCAAAAAACAGAAACTACTATAACAAATACTTACAACAAAATTGTATATCATAAAACTATGCTTTTGTAAAATTGATTTGATTAAAAGTAGCTGTTCTGCATTGAATACAAAATTAGTTTCAACAAATATTTTCCACACCATGAGATGATGCCATGATGCAGGGACTACACACAATACAATTACATCATTCTACTGTTTTTCTAAGGAGTCCTTTTGTTTTTTTTTTTTGGTTAAGCATTGTTGCAATTATTATGAGCCAAACAAAAGGAAACATGAACTTAACGAAATGATATATATTAGGGGGTCCCTCAAAAAACAATTTGTGGACTTTTTTCTTTCATTACAACGATTCCAAATAGAAGAATTAGATTTTTTTTTGAAAAACGTTAACCTATGACGAATTTCTCGCCCAAAATTGCCCATCTTAAAAAAACCGTAAATATCTTTAACCCTTAGTGATGTGGGGACAAAAAAGGCCAATGAAACTTAATTTAAATTATGACTACAAGATTGTAAAGCTTTTAAATTGATAAAAAAGGTGTGTACTTAATAAAAATTATTATTTTATGTAATTTTATCCATATAGGGTTAATTTTTCCACTTTTGGCCAAAAAAAAAAATAAAGCACTAAGAAATTTAGAGAATAACTTCTTTCAGATTTTGATTAAATTTGGATATGTGATAAAATGTACTAAAGTTGTACAAGCACAATTCTTTATCTTTTCCAATCTTACGTTTAAAGGTTAAAAAGGTGGAGGCAAAATGTCCCTAATTTTCTTTTTTTGCGTCTTTTCACATTTGTTTATCAATTTAAAAGCTATACAATCTTACTCATAATACAAATTAAGTTTTATTGGACTTTTTTGACCCCAAGCTACTAAGGGTTAAATATTTTTTAAATAAAAGCAAAAATAATTATGATCTAATCTAAGTAATATTTTTAAAAAAATTATGCAAACTTTCTCGAGATCCCTAAAATTTTGTTTAACTTTTGACAAACTTATCGATTACACAGCCCGACAAAACTAAAAAAGATTTTTGCTTCTTTGAATGTATCAACTGATTCTAGTTAATTTGGGTGCGCTGAATTCAAATCTGTAATCAGTTTGTCTCTATCATGATATAGCTTTTTTTAAGTATTTAAAAAGTAAAACTTTTCCATAGGAATTGCCGTATTTTGTAAAAGTAACAATGTGTGGGATGGACATGTCTCAGGAAGTAGGAGGAGCTTATCGAAGATTATGGTATTAATCTCTTCTTTGGAAGATTCTATAGCAGATTAATGCATCAATCATATTTGTGGGTGGGGTTTAAGGGGTTAATTTTTAATTTCAAAATAGTGCTATTTTTGCCGTATTTTGTAAAAGTAACAATGTGTCGGATGGACATATCTCAGGAAGTAGGAGGAGCTTATCCAAGACTATGGTATCAATCTCTTCTTTGAAAAATAGCAAAATAGCACTATTTTGAAATTTTAAATTAATCCCTTAAACCCCACCCACAAATATGATTGATGCGTTAATCTGCTATAGAATCATCCAAAGAAGAGATTGATACCATAATCTTGGATAAGCTCCTCCTACTTCCTGAGATATGTCCATCCCACTCATTGTTACTTTTACAAAATACGGCAATTCCTATATCATGAAAACTAGAGCTGATAGAGACAAACTGATTACAGATTTGAATTCAGCGCACCCAAATTAACTAGAATCAGTTGATAAATTCAAAGAAGCAAATTGAGTGTTGGCCTGTGTTATCATAAAATGTTTTGGAAAGAAGTCCCTCCACACACAATTATTTGTTTTTTTCTTTAATTAATCCTAAAAATTTATTTTAAAAAAACATGTTTCTTAATTTTTTTAATTTGTGTGTCATTTTTGATTCCAGTCTAAAGTGGGTTAATGGTATCCGATGAAGTCAGCATTCCATATCTGAATAATTTTGAGTATATTACAGAAATAAATTAAATAAAAAGTCAAAATTTCGATGTTTTAGAATTTTTTTTTTAATAAAAAAAAAAACAGTTTTTTTTTTTAAATTGGCCATTTTCGACCAAAAGGTAGCACTAATTAACGTTTTCGAAAAAAAAAAAATCGATTTATTTCATTTGGAGCTGTTTGCAATTAAACTGGGAGGTGTAATGACAAATCTATTTTTAAGGGACACCCTAATGAATAACAATGCGTAGGAAAAGTGTTATAGTTGGACGTGTGAAAAATGAATATTTGGCTTTCAAAGTATGGAAAATTCATACGAGGTTGTATTGAAAAAGTTTAAACTTTGATATTTTAACTTTTTACAAAATTTATATTTTTTTTTTAAATATGAATAATTATAAAATTTGGTTATTTTTGAATTTTGTTTATAAAATTTACAGAAAAAGTACCAAAAAAAATTTTAATTTTACAGAAAAGTTTTTTATTTTTAGCTAATTTTAGCAAAACGTGTCTGTAATTATTAGTAAAGTAGTAGGAAAATTTAGTAAATGTTATTCAAATTTAGTAAAGTTTTGGTAAGGCTTCAATAGAAATAGATTTATTAAAATCGACCATTTTTTTTACTAAAATTAAGAGTTTTTTTATATAAAATTTCTTTTTATCATAATTTGGTATTTTTTTATATTTAAAAAATTTTTGTTTTTGCTAAATTTACAAGTCGGGAATAGTAGAATATTTTACTAAAAATTAATAAAAAAAAATTGTGAAAGAAAATAAGAAAAAAAAAATAATTTGTAAGGAAATGTTAATTAATGTGGCCTCCCAGTAGGAAAAATACTAACGGCAAGACCCCAAAATGATGGCGCCGGGAGTGGTTTGACCGTTCCTTTTTTACAGTGAAATTGTCAAAGTTGGCGCAACACTGGCAAAACCAAATAATAGGTGGTCTAAAAATAGATTTTCCAAAATTAAATTTTAATAAAGTTCATTAAAAATTTGTTTGGTCCTTCCGGCGTTTGAACCCTGGCCTTTAGATTGGCAGTCGAGAGTTCTGCCCACTGAGCCAACGAGACATTTTATACTTGAAAGCTTAAAACGTAAATAAATGACAACGGCTGGCTAACCGTTGGTTGTGCTAGTTTGCCAGCACTGGCGTAAAGTTAGCTGAAAAATCAACAAAAAGAGTAAGTCTAAAAAATAAAGGGTCCGCCATCTAACGCTTTTTTTTTCAACTACACTCAAAAAAAACAGTTAGTACAAAAGTTAGTAAAACGTCTTGTAAATCAGGTATACTATTTTTTAGCAAAATTTTTTGCTAAAATCGTGTTTTCAGCTAAAATTTTTGTTATACTTATTCAGCACTTATCTGTTTTATACTAATGCTTTACTAATATACTAATGTTTTACTAATTAATTTTGCTAAAAAAAATTGTGCTGATAAGCACATTAATAGTGTGGACGACAACCAGATTGAAAGATATACGCACAATGAAGCAGATGTCGCGGCATGTCAAGATGTAGTAGAGAATAGTAAAATGATACTAAAAAGTACAACTCTAATAAGACATATAAAAAAATCAACCATGGAAGACTTTTGTATCTCTTTTTCATACGTAAAACAAAATTGAGAATTAAAACAACTTAAATTTTGCGTTGTCACCGGCTTGTGAAAATAATTGTCTATTAATAAAATAAAAGACAAAAGAAAATATTTAAATTTAATATGTATTTCTATAATAAATGTTAATAGATTAATAATCTAGTGTGGTCAAATTGCAAACAAACATATACAGACATGTAGACAGAGTAAACCGAAAGACAAAGACACACATCTTAGGTAGATTTGTATGGTTCGTTTTTCTTATTGCAAAAAAATGGTTGTTTTTTTCGTTTCGTTTGTTTTTGTTTATTTTTTCTTTTCGTTTCTATAATTATCTTCGGCAGTTGCGTTCTTTAAAAGAAAGCATCATTTAGACAACGATTGATGTAAGTAGTTGAAAGAAAATTTTTGTTATGTTATATATATTTATTTCTATATATTTTCAGATATTAAATTAATTCATGTCGTCAATGTGGGAAAATGAAAATTTTTATATTTCGTAATTATTGTAAATTATTTTTAAAAGAATCACAAAAATATGTTTTATGATTTTCAGCAAATATATTAACTAAATTACAGTTTTTTTTACAATTTTTTTGCGTTTTTTTTCAGTCTATTAAGTGTTAGCAAAACTTTTGCTGAATCTACTAATTTTGTTGCTAAAAATCAGCTCGCTGATTTTCAGCAAAAGATTTTGCTGACATTAGCAATTTTTTTGCTAGCACCCTCCTGACTAAAATTTTGTTGACTCAGCAAAATTTTTTGCTGACTTTACAAACTTTTTTTTTGAGTGTAGTGCTTATTTCGTGAATGGTAACACTTAGCTCATGTCTGATTTGACAGATAATTAGTTTTATCCTTCCGCTGAACGAATATGGTCCGTATGTTCGTTATCTTGTGAAAAAAGTGAAAGAAACTGGCATCCTCATCGATGCCACTGGCATCCTCATCGAGAAACTGGCATCATCATCGTGAAAAGCCAAAAACAGTGCGTACACCCGAGAATATTGGTGCTGTGGCAGAAAGTGTACGTGAAGCGCCATCAACATCAATTCACCGTCGTTCTCAACAATTGAACATTTCGGAGACATCATTGAGACGAATTTTGCATAAAGACCTTGGTATGACGCCATACAAAGTCCAATTGGTTCAGGAGTTCAAAAAAAAAAGATATTTGGCGGACTCTTTATATTTCACAAACTGAAAAAAATACGGTTTTACAATTTTTTTTCAACAGCGTCGTAAATGTCTTGAAATCAATGCTTAAAAGTTGCCTCAGGGCAGTATTCATAAAATTTACCACAATTGCGTCAAATGAGCGATATTCCGATAGAAAACGAAATTTGCTAAATATTTTGCGAAGAAATTTTTTGTGTGCCGTCCACGGTTTGGAAGCGAGAAAGCTTCAAAATCAAAATTTCGTAACATTTCAAAAACTAATTATTTAAAAAAAAAAATAGTTTTCAAATATCTAAAAAACCAATTTAAGTTGACTAAAAACTCTTTATAATAAAATACAAGTAAGATTGAAGCTATATCTTTAATAATAAGTCCTTCTTTAATCCAAGGACTCACAGGATTTTATCAGGATTCCTCTAAAGAACGTCGTCTTAACTTATAAACTAATAGACGGATTTTTATGAAATTTTGCAGAAAGAAGACATTAAGTATTATTAGCAAAGCGTTGAAGTTTGAACAATATTAATTGAAGTTTAGAAACTTTTTCGCCTAATTTCGCTTTTTCCAAAAATTCTTAAATAGGAGCAAGAAAAAAATAGTTTTTCGAGTGTGGTTATATCTTGATAAGAGAAATAATTTTTGTCCAAAACTTCTCTTTTATATGCTTTAGTTTCCAAAATGCACCTAAAATAGGAATTGCAATTAAATTAAGACGCTTTACAAGTGTTTCCAAAAAGAGTTTTCCCAGTATTTGTTTTACAATAATTTCAGTAGTCTACACAAAAAAAAAATGCAAATATTTGGCTGAGACCACTATGCCAACGTTGGCAAAGTGTTTTCCAGTGATATTCAGTCAGAAATTACCAACGATACAAAAGTCTAAAAACTGTTAGAGTATTTATTTCATAAAAATGATAATGCTTTGTTTAAAAAAAAATTGTGGTCAGAAGGTTTCGAGTTCGACTCCTGTCTAAGGCATAATATCATTATACAATTGCAGAGTCGAGCTGCTATCAAATATGGCATTAACTTTATTTGTTATTATGGAAATAAACTTCAATTCACCATTAACTTTCAGAAAGCATTCTAATGTAGTTGAATTAAGCTCACTTAGGAGTTTTTATCATGAACAGAAAATACCGAAAAGAGATTCCTATTTATTCCCGGAACATACCATACATCGTTCAATTCAATTCTTAACTCTGTGTTGTAAAACTTTGATAAAACTTATATTGTACATTTTCCAAATGCTTTCAAAGCTTTCTTTCCAGCTGCTTGAATGGAATGTGGTTCATCAAACGTTTCGTAATCAACAAAATATTCGGAAGAATTCCTTACATGTCTGGTGGCACCGTTATCAACCCACCAATCTTCAGAGGAAATAGCTACATTTACTTCAATCGACACTGAAATGGGCCACGCTGGAATGGTTTGTATTTGACGGTTTTGATTTGTTAGGGCGACCATAAGCGATCCATTTTCGACATTCTTTAATACAATGGCCTTTCTTTTGGAAATAATTGCCTGTATCATCTTTCTTATTATATATGTTATATTTACCTTTGACAACTTTCTTTTGTTTCAAAACTAAGGCTTCTTAACTTTTAATGCCAGCACTGTACAACTTTCTTGAAATTTCGTTCGTATAAGCACAATTGCATTAACAACTCATCTAAAGATTTATCTACATTTCTTGTCAGTATCATCCAGCTGGATTTAAACATTTCATACGAACTTGGTGGTAGTACGTGCAATATTTACCATATTAACAAAAAATCTGTCAAATGTATGTTCTCTTTTCATACGTGATCCTATATATATTTTAGTCCAAAGGTCTGCATATATGTTTTATAACGCAGTTACGTTCATTCTACTCAAATTAAAACAAATCAGTACACATCCTGTACAACTGGTCCTTAGAAGTAGCTTCAAACTGCTGGTGTAACGCCTCATAGGAGGATACCTTATCCATATGCTTTTGATAGATTTCATAGGGCTTGTTATAAGACTCTTGGTGTAGATGTTTGCTTTCGGTAAAAATCGGATTTCTTTTTATATTCTCTTTCCTATGTAGCAGAATGGTTTTGTAATTTTATTTTCAACTACATCCAGGACACCCTCATAGAAGTTCAGAAGATCCCTGATCTTCCTTTTCCACAATGGCATTCCGACTCACCAGATAGAGACTTTAACTTCTTTGCAAATGCCATTTTTGATTCTTGATGCTTTTAAAATTTTCAAAAAAAATCTAGAATATAAATTAAACATTCTTGATGCTTCTTGACCTAAAAACACATGCATGCGCTTATTTACATCGTTTTTATTTTTAAAATTTTTATTCAAGTGAAATTTATATAGAAAATTACAATTCGATTAGAAAAGCATTTCGATAAAATAACATGTATTATTTAAAACTATTTTTTTCAACAAATTCGGACGAATATTCTAAAACGAATAATGTATTAACTTGAAATATTTTAACCACCCTCATATATATAATTTTAACCATACATATACATATAAATTTGATTATGGCAAATAGTTTCCTTTTTAACTAAAAATAGTTTTGATAGCAATACAAATGTATACAAAACTTTAAACACATTTAAAAGAAAAACCATACAAAACTTTTTGAAAGGATTATTTAAAATAATTTATTCACATATTATAAAAGTAAAAATGCTATATAAAATCAAAAAAAATGGAAAAACTTTAAAAAAATATATTTAAAGAGAACGCTAAAATAAAAAAGCTAGAAATGCATTTGTAAATTATAATCCAAAGAGACCCTTCAAATCATCCATACTTAGTTTACTACCCTCAGAGGCACGGGCACCAGTTAGTACTCCATTAGCTAATTCCAATTTATGATCTTGCAACGTTTTAATACGTTCTTCAACAGTATCTTTACACATAAATTTATAAATGATAACATCCTTTTTTTGGCCCACACGATAAATGCGATCCTGCGCTTGAGCCTCCAATTGAGGATTCCAATGTAAATCAATAAGTAGCAAATGATTGGCACCCACTAAATTCAAACCCACGCCACCAGCTGTCAGCGAAAGCAATAATACACGTTTGTGGCTTTTTTCGCTATTAAATTCACTAACAATATCTTGTCGATTTTTCACTGGAATGGTGCCATTTAGTGAGAGAGTTCCCACTCCTTGATCTTCAATGTGTGTCTTTAAGATATTCAGAACACTTGTCCATTGCGATACCACAATGGCTTTGTCGCCAGATTCGAGAACTTTTTGCTTCAGTGTTTCTAAAACTTTTAACATTTTCGTTGAGGGTCTTCTATAATCGAATATCGGATTGCTGCGTTGTAATACACGAGACGATGCTTTTGCCATAACTAGTTCTTCTGGACGCATAGACCGATCAGCCTCATTATTATTTGAGCTGTGACTTAACGCATTATTACTGTCATTGTTATCGGAAATTGCAAGATTATTAAGTTGGGCCAATAAATCAATTTCCGGGTGAGAAACATCACTGTCATCATCGGTATGATGAGCATCATCATCTTCTAACATCTAAAATGGGAAAATGAATATAAACGAAAGAAATGTAGTATTAGTTAAATGATTTAATGAAATATATATACAGGTTATTCCGTTTGTAATATGTCGAAATATATCGCTCATTTACTTCAAGACTGTCATAAGTCAAAAAATGCGATTTTTGAGTTAATGATGCAGATTTATTAGTTATGTAATGCTTTATATTGTGTAAAAATTTCATAATAATATCATGTATTCTTTTCGAGATACAGGATAATATATTTTATTTTTGCTTTAAAGTGGGTGCAAAGAGTGTATACTTCATAGAGAAACTATGCTACTCACGGGACTCTCGTTAATTAGCGAATTCGCTCACAACTCTCACTAAGAGAAAAATACATTAAAACCAGCTTTTTATAAAAAACGTGACCAAATAAATAGAGAATGGGTCGAGCAAGGCAGATATGGATTGAAAAAATTTAAAGCATACAATTTGAAACATTAGATACTTTTTAATTCTTTTTTATATAAATCCTGTTTTAGGAATTTTTTTTTTATGTAAATATTTATATGAATTTGTACAATGTATTAACAATGCACTTTGGCCTAAGTGGCTTATTGCGTTGCAAATAAATAAATAAAACTTTAAACTCGTTTTCTTCAAAATCGTGTTTTTTGAGTTATGTCAGTCTTACAGTAAATGAGCGATATGTTTAAGAACCCATACAGTATATACATTCTTGAACATTTGCAATTTTAATCCGATTTAACAATGTCCTTTTGTCTGTCGAAATAGCGATCATGGCGCGAAAACGCTATCCTGGGCTGATTACTTTTACCTAGATTTATGAACATCATCGTTAGTTGTTCGGTAATGAAAATGAGCTAAATCAGTCTATTGGTTAGAAAGTTATAAGTGAAAATCTGAAGGTAGCTCTAAATATTCCATATATTAGAATCTCATATCAGCGTCTGCTGTATAAAATATGTTGTCATTAGGTCCATTCGTTTACACCAAAATTTGCACAAATTTGTACAAATTTGTACTGGATTTTACTGAAATGCGTTCGCGTACACATAAATTTGCAAAAGAGAGCATCTACTAAGAGAGTAAAGTGACAGTTGTCAGCAAAAAACCTGCAAATTTTTACTGGAGAAATTTTTGCCAGTAAAATCCAGTAAAATCCAGTAGAAAACAAAAACATATGATTAAATTAAGTAAACAAACATAAATAAGCATACATTTAGTAATAAAAACATTTAAAAGATTAAAAGCTGAATTAAAAGGGCGGCAAAAACTAAAAATAATTATTTTCAACCTGAAACAAATTAAAGTAGCCAGTTACAATTATTATAGTAACAATTTATCAGTTTTCTAATATCTCTGTTAATTGTTTTTATTTACATTAATATATTAGAGATGTAAAGCTAATGAATATATGAATACTTCTTACTGCATATTATTCAGGGTACCGAATATCAAAAATCAAGTATTCATGTATTTTCGTATGTTATTTAACTAGAAACAAAATTAAAAGTCATGTCCAAACTAAACAAGTCTAAAAGCTTCCACAAAACTTTATTTAATAAATACAATTGCTACGAATTTATAATTATTAAAATGCAATGCATCAAGTACCAAAAACAATATATACTGGGTAGTCTAAATAACACATATTTTACAACACTAAGCTTTTTAGCGCTCATATGTTTGAATTAACCTGCAAGTTTTTGCAATTTTTCCGTTCGTTTACTTTTTTGTGCAAGAGCCAGTTTTGAGAGTAAAATTTTAATTTTGCCCAAAATTTACTCATCTACTGGATTTTACTGGAAAGTAAACGAATGGACCTATTATAAATATATTCATCTCAAATATTTTACATTCACCTACAATTTTTTTTCACCATGAATTTTATTTTCATAAAAAAAAAATTTTTTTATAACAAAATTTTTATTTACCTCAATATTTGTTTTCTACCGCACAATTTTTTGTTTTCACCAAAAAAAATAGTTTTTACGCCGCAAAAAATCTTTTCATTAGAATTCTTTTTTCATCTCACTAGGATGTCCCTTAAAATAACGATTTATCAAATTTCCCCCAGTTTTATTGCAAATTCCCATAGCACTTAACGCCACCGAAGTAAAATAATGAATCAGGGCTATGAAAAGCTTCAATAAATTCACCAACTCTACATCAGGCGGCGAGCAACAACTGTTCTAAGACTTATCTCGCGCAATTACAGTGTTTCCATGTTTGAAGAGCTTCATCATTCACCACCTTTTATCTCACCACTTTCCAAAGAAAGCCACACATTAATAAATAGAAAGAATTTCCTGAGTGTAGCTTCTCTTAAAAAGAAAAAAAAAATTCCAAATGGAGGAAATCAATTTTTTTTTTTTTTTTGAAAACGTTAACCGAAACCTGCTGAATTTTAGATGAAAATTACTTATTTTTTAAAAAAGTGTTTTTTTATTAAAATTTCCCATAATTCGAATTTATAAAAATTTTATTTTTTATTTCATTCATCCCTTAATTAACGCAAAATTATTCAGATATGGAATTTTGACTTCATCGGATGTTATTAAACAACTTTAGCTTGGAATCAAAAATAACTTACAAATTTGATAAAGATGCAAAAACGTGTTTTACCCCAGTTTTTATAAAGCGAACGGAATAATTTCTCCAGAGGAATATGTAATATATATGTAATATACCATTTTGAACATTTCTCTTTACTTCATCCTAATCAATTTGCCTTTCGGCGAAATCACAATACAACCTCTTTGTTACTTTCCCTTACTGATACAGTTAGGAGAAAATTGGATCATCATCAAAATTGTGTTATGATTTCTTTGGATCTTACCAAAGCTTTTGATCGTATTAGTCATAATGTTCTCATAAATAAGCTACAGGTTAAGTTCAACTTTTCTAAATCGGCGTGTAAGCTAGTGTATTCTTATTTATTAGATCGATCACAGTTTGTCTCTCTAGGTGGCCTTAGTTCGAGTGTAAGTGCTGTTACATCAGGTGTACCCCAGGGGTCTGTACTGGGACCTATACTTTTTTTAACCTATTTGAATGATTGTATTTCTCTAATGAATAACGATTTTTGTAAGTCATATGTATTTGCTGATGATATTTTTTTATTGTATAGTGCTGACTCTAAACATATTACCCACTTAGAGACTTGCTTGAACAACCATTTAAATTTAATTTCCAATTGGATGTATTTAAATTACTTAGAGATTAATTCGGCTAAGACTAAGGCAGTATATTTTCAGTTGCAAAATCAGAATTGCTTGTTTCCTAGGATTAGTATTAATGGTCAGTTAATTGACTATGTGAATTCTCTTAAATGCCTTGGTGTTATTTTGGATTCGAATCTAAATTTTGATGATCATATTGATTCTCTGTCAAATAGGGTTTGTCTTACTTTAAGAAGACTATATTCTTTGAGAGCGTACACACCAAGACATGTAAGATATCTTTTGGCTAATTCTTTGCTAATGTCACAATTTAATTACGGCCTTGAGGTGTTTTCTGGAACTTTTTCTTATAATGTAGATAGACTTCAAAGAGTTATTAGAAAAATTGTTCGTTACATATTCGACGTGAGAATACAGGATCATATTCGTGTTTCTGAACTTGTCCCTCAGTTTTTGAGGTGTTCTTTTCATGATTATCTAAAACTACGTCTATTACTTCATTTTTATAAAATCATGAAATGTGGACAACCTCAATTTCTTGTAAATGAATTTACATTTATAAATTCAACACGTAATATTCAAATTGATGTACCTCTGGGTCATCTCACAATATTTGATCGTTCGTTTTTGGTAAGAGTCTATCGTATTTGGAACTATCTTCCAACTCTACTTAGGCTATTTTCGTATTCTTCCTAATTATAAGGGAAAACTTTTAAATTTTTTTAATAATGTGCAGACATGATAGTTTTACTATACTTTTGGGACGGAATAATAAAACAAAAAATTGTTTTTCTTCTGTCTACGTTTATTTGTATCTTTGGCTAAATGGGACTTTTATATTTAATATATTTTCGTAATGTTTATGTGGCTGGGGAGCCAATTACACGCTAGGATAATATGCATTTTTGCATTTTATATTTAAGGTTTTTATTATTACTGTACATAGTTATTTATTTTACAATACATATATAATTGGCCATGAAGGCTTCCTTTGTATTGATATTAAATAAATAAATATGTGTATTTTGTTTGCGTTACAATAACAAAATTAAGGGTGGTTTTTATAGAGGTATAGAACTTTGAAATGCAATAAAACAAAGACGAATTTTTTAAATTGACATGGCTTTTTCTGGCTTCGTCTCATTACTCCAAAGCAACCATTGATAACTTAAATAAACGAAAAATATAGTTTGTACCAAAAGATGAAAACCCCCAAATGTTCCACAGTTGTGGCCAGTTGAAACCTTTTGGGCGAATTTAAAAAGCATAGTCTACAGCAATGGATACAAAAAAAGTTGACTGCTTGATAAGAAAGATACGAAGTGAGATTAAAACCATAGTTATAAATGCAATTCAGAAAGTAATGGGTGAACTTCCAAAAAACAAAATACGGAAAGCTAATCGCTGTGGCGTTAATGTTTTTTTTTTTAATTTTAATTATGTCTTGTGTACATAATATATATGAAAATAAAAAATAAAACTATTTAAATACATGTACTTTTTTTGTCTTTGAAATATTGTTCGTATTTTTTTATCCATATGTTAATTCAACTTAAACTTTTTTGGCTTTTATTCGTTCAACAAGTCATAAGAGCCTACATGTCTTTTTCCGTTATATATTTTGAATACAAAATTAAACAACTCTTTATTTTAATAAGTAAGTACAAGAATACGTTTCCCTACAATCTGTTAAAAAAAAAATTAAACAAAAAAATCGACTTCTGATTTTCAGCGAGGATTTGAAATTTTAAACTGCTCTCCTGAAAACTTTGTTATGCCGTGTGACCACAGATATAACATTGATTCAAATGCAACTTTAAGCTGATTTAGAGATGTCCGATCAGGGCGCGAAAACGCATGCGGGTGCTACCTACACATAAGTGAACATGTGTAGGTAGCAGAGAACGGTTTGAGTGCCTTATTTCATGCTTTTGAATGCAATCACAAAAAATGAGTACATTGTTGTCAACTCACATCATTTCAATAAAGCAACAAACGACAGAATTGAGAAAAGTGAGTGTAACGAAAACCATGCTTGTCTAGTGTTAACCTCACTTAACACTCACGAAAACAACGAATACACAACGATTGGTATGAATGGTCTCAATAGGTCCATTCGTTTACTTTCCAGTAAAATCCAGTAGATGAGTTAATTTTGGGCAAAATTAAAATTTTACTCTCAAAACTGGCTCTTGCACAAAAAAGTAAACGAACGGAAAAATTGCAAAAACTTGCAGGTTAATTCAAACATATGAGCGCTAAAAAGCTTAGTGTTGTAAAATATGTGTTATTTAGACTACCCAGTATATATTGTTTTTGGTACTTCATGCATTGCATTTTAATAATTATAAATTCGTAGCAATTGTATTTATTAAATAAACTTTTGTGGAAGCTTTTAGACTTGTTTAGTTTGGACATGACTTTTAATTTTGTTTCTAGTTAAATAACATACGAAAATACATGAATACTTGATTTTTGATATTCGGTACCCTGAATAATATGCAGTAAGAAGTATTCATATATTCATTAGCTTTACATCTCTAATATATTAATGTAAATAAAAACAATTAACAGAGATATTAGAAAACTGATAAATTGTTACTATAATAATTGTAACTGGCTACTTTAATTTGTTTCAGGTTGAAAATAATTATTTTTAGTTTTTGCCGCCCTTTTAATTCAGCTTTTAATCTTTTAAATGTTTTTATTACTAAATGTATGCTTATTTATGTTTGTTTACTTAATTTAATCATATGTTTTTGTTTTCTACTGGATTTTACTGGATTTTACTGGCAAAAATTTCTCCAGTAAAAATTTGCAGGTTTTTTGCTGACAACTGTCACTTTACTCTCTTAGTAGATGCTCTCTTTTGCAAATTTATGTGTACGCGAACGCATTTCAGTAAAATCCAGTACAAATTTGTGCAAATTTTGGTGTAAACGAATGGACCTAATGTTAAATGAATAAAACGTTAACAAATTTTTTTGTGAAACATATTACTGTATTAAGAAAATTAAAAAATTTTATACATATTTCATGTTTAATAAAATTAAACAAAAATTTATACATATTTCATGTTTAATAAAACTAAAAAAAAAATATTATTATTGCTACAGGTCGACGAATACTACGCGAATGTTGTGATTGATTTCATGTTATTCATGTGTCATCATTTCATTTCATTGCTTGACATGTAACGGCATTATAAAAATGAATGTTAAAAAGGCATTCAACAAAAACAATAAATGAAATAAACAGCAACAGCATAAGCTATTGTTGTTGAATAAAAGCAATGCAAAAGTAATGAATGTATGAATGGACAACAAAAACGAATGGTCTCATTCTGTTGTCTGGTAGGTAACTCCAAATTTTGAATACAAATTGTTACATATTACTGTTATAGTACCATATTAGAGTGTTGTGTATAAAATATTTTGTCATAATTAATATACTCGTATTCACCTGAAATTTTTTTTTCAGCATAAAATTTTTTGTCACAACAAAAATTGTTTTGTACCTAGGGTAGCCAGACGTACTTTTTTCAGCAGTACGCGTACTTTTTTTTAGTCAATGTACTGTTTTCTGCATAACCCCTAAAAAAGTACGCTAAAGTACTTTTTTTTGTTTTTGTGCTTTTATTGTACTTTTTTTATCTATAGTAACATTTTTTTTCAGTGCAAAAAGATTCACATAGTTAGAAGCCAAATCGTAAATATTTTTGAAATTTGTATGTTTATTTTTTTCTTTACCACATTCAAATGAGAGAATATTCAGTTTAATGTTTACCTTTTCGAGAAAGGAAAGAAACAAACTTTTAATTCAAAATTTAGAGAGTGAACTGACCATTAAAACTAATTTTGAATTTACATGTGTAGTTTTTAATTTTTTAAAAACTGAAAATGGCAAAAATGGAATTGTTAACCACATTAAAAATAATGATAAATATTTGTAAAATTTTTGAATTATTTAATAATTATATAAACGAACCAAAACGAAATGTACAACAAACAAGTGGTATTTAGTATATTGTGATATTTAGATATTATTAATATAAACTTGTTCAAATTAACTTTGTTTTTAAACACAATTAAAAAACCTGACTAATTTTAAGTTAACATTTACGATCTCAGTTTTATATTCTGTACTGAGGTATATGTTATTTTATGTTATGTTATTTAATGAATTTAAGGACGGTTTCAATGAAAATACAAATGTACTTTTTTTTAGTAGTTGTACTGCTTTTTTTTCTTTGATGTACTTTTTTTGCCAATTCAATATCTGGCTAAACTATTTGTACCCCTAACATTTTTTTCAATTTTAAAAAGTCATTTTAATCACAAAATTGTATTTTTTCGATTCTAGTTTTTTATATCATTTGCAAAGGTAAATAAAAATTCGGTAAAAACCGAATTTAATAATTTTACTTGTTTATTTTTTCAACTTACCGCATCTATTAAACCAGGATGACAACAAATTTGACGTAATCTTAATAGTAATACTAAAATTTCATGAGATTTAACTTCTTTTGTACCCTGATGTATTTTGGTAAATTTCTGATGCATTTTATAGTAAGCACCATTTGGATCTTTCGTTTGCATGTATGTTGGACGTGAACTTTGTTGGGTATACATTAAATCCGTATTACGTTCGGCACGTTGAAAAAGAAATTGCGCAAAGAGTGTTCTTGAATATATCATAATTTTTTGATAGACATTCATTTCATCCTTATCCAATATTACTTCGATTAGCTCAATTTTTTTCGTTGGCAGACATTTTAGTTCACCGCGATCTTGCAGTTGAGTTTTGGTACGACGTAACATCAGAGATTTCATAATCGTATTTAGACGTTGTTGACCACCAGCACTTTTATCAATCCATTTTTTAAAATGTGAAAAATCATCAAAAGGTGAACAACGTAGAAATTTGAGTAAAGCATAAACATCCATTTCTTTATTTTGTATGGGGGTACCTGTAAGAGCCCAACGGGCATTACCCTTTAACTCACAAACCGCTAGAGAAGACTGTGACTTATGGTTGCGTACAACGTGGGCCTCATCTAGAATTATACGTTTCCATTTAATGCCAAATAATGCTCCGCGAGTTTTGTGTTCTCTGGCTACAATGTTGTAGGTGGTAACAACCAAATCGTAGGTACGTAAATGTTTAGGTTTTGTTTCCCGATTATTGCCATGATGTACGCAGACGGTTAAACGATGCCTGGTAACTTTTGTTTGGGTTTCCGCTTCCCATTGACGCATTAAACTAGCAGGACATACTACCAAAGTACCACCGCGACACCCTGAAAAGTTATTAAAAACATTTTTTTTTTTTATTTATTTTACAAGAATATATAAAATATTGATAAAATTACAATCCTTTCTGCCTTTTGAAGACCATCCACTTGGATTTCTATCCTCATCCTCGTCTGTAGCGCTATCACTCTTTACATCATCACTATCGGCTTCTTCATCACGATTTTTACATGCCAATACCATGGAAATCATGGTTAATGTTTTACCCAATCCCATATCATCAGCTAAAATGCCACCTCGAGGCTTTTGTTTTTCACGCCAACTCATCCAAGCCAATGCATGTTTTTGATGATCCATTAATGTGACCTTAAGACCTTTGGGATCCTCAGCTAAGACATTTTCTGTTGGACAACTTTCTAGTGAGCCATGAAGATCCTAAAGGAATATAAAAATTCGTTTTTTATATTCAAAAGCATTTTGTTAAGACATTTAAAAAAGTACGATATAAATTTCCTTTCAGATTGTGTGTGTGTGATGGGATTTTAATCAATTAATGTGAGTTTTCCTCTACTACTGAAAGTCAAAAACAAATTAACTCTTGCTTTTGCTTTTCATGGGTAGTAAAAAAAGAAAACTCTAACATTGAATTCAGATATCCGTTCTAAATAGTATCATCATAAGGAAAACAAATGTATAAAATTCTTTGATTCTTTTGTGATGAAATCAACTGTAATGCAATAAAAAAAAAACTATCGTTACAAGTCGATCATTTTTTTCCCAATCGGATAATGTTAACCCGTTGCGACCTGTGACTAAAGTCCCTCTTTATTAAAAAATTTGGGATTTTAGTCGCAGATCGCAATGGTTTAACAACATTATTTGCACCGCAAACAAAAATGATATAAGTTGACCATTTTATCTCAAATTTTTTTTATTTCTCTTGGTATTTTCAAGAGAAACTGCCTTTTATACGTTTCAAACATAGGTCGTCAGTACCAGTACAACGAGTTTAACACGAATTTTGTATTTATTTTAATGGCAATACAACAAATTTACGATCCACATTTTTATGTATTGCTTGCTTTGACCAAGAGAAATTGAAGCGAATACAGATGATTAATCTGTACTCACAGCCAATCATTTTCAAATGCCAACCTCACTCACACTCCACCTTGAACATATTGTCCTCTGTTTACGCTGACGAGGCTCTGACGACCGAGTATGGGCGGTATAACTCGGTTCTCACGGCAATCGTACTGGGACGATTCGGATTTATCCGAACAAGGATTATCACTTCGGCTTTAATGAAAATTATATTCTATTTTATTAATATTAAATTTCTTAATTAAAAGTTGTATTTATTCGACCTTTCAGTTTTAATTAAACAAAATAAAAATGCTCGAGCTCTAGGCCAGTTGTAGTTAATATAAAAATTAATTTATTTCTCAATATTTCGACATTCGTCGGAGAGAAGTATATATAAGATTTAACAAAATAAAAAACAATAAAACAACAATCAGTACAATAATTTAGAACAACATTAAGTATAAATATCAACAAAACTATAATGATAACATAAAATACAAAAATCGGTCATACGAAGTATTTACATATATGCACACACAAACTTACATTTAATATTTACATATGTTTCTTTTAAAAACGTTAAGTTTTCTTTGATCTTATTTTATTTAATTCTTCTTATCAAGTTTTTCAATCAAATTGTAATAATTATTCCCTGAAGAAGTCACACAATGTGTAGACGAAATATTGGAAATAAATAATTATAATTAAATGATCTTAAGCTCGTTCAAAATAAGAAGAATTAAATATTAAATTTATTTAAAGCCGTTCCAACAACAACAGGAATTATAATTTATTTTGAATTTTTAAACGCAAGTAGTAGAGGCTTTGAAAAATGATTTAGAACGGAAAAGAGAGCCGCTGAATATGGCAAAGACTTAGAAATTAATCCATTCACAGGCAATGACGATGATCTGGATATAGATTATGTGATAAACGAAAACGAAGCATCAGACTTTGATAATTTTGAAATCATTTGAAAATGTTGTGGTCCTCCAAAGAATTGAAGTGAGAGATAGTGAATCGTATTGAAATTGTCGACCAGAAACAATTTGGAATGTTTTTTACTTTCTTCCATAGTTAATTCTTTAATAGTTTTCACTTTGAATCCATAAACAATTTTAAATCAATTTAATATTTGTTTTTGTTTACTAAAAATACAAGCTTGTATGTTTTTTACTGGCAAAAATGTATCCAGTAAAAACATGTAAGTTCTTTGGCATCAAACTGCCACTTTACTCTTACTAGTTTTTACTAAGTATTTGTGTAAACGAACACCATCCAGTAAAACCTTGTACAAATTTGTTAAAATGTTGGTGTTATAGAACAAACTTAATAATAAAGTAGTTTAAATGTCGAAAAACAAATGAAGGGCTTATTGTAAAAACTTGATAAGCCACATTTAATTTTTGGTTAGTTTTCGCCTCTTAAAAAGTGAGTAAATTTAGGAACATTGGCGATTACAGGAATTTCATACTCTATATACGTGTAACAAGTGTTTTAGTGTTTAGGCTTCATTCAAAATTTAATAAACGGATGTCTAGAAAACAGCGAAAACTAGAAAATTGTAAATGTGGCTTATGAAGTTTTTACAATAAGCTCTTCAATTTGAATATAAAAATATTTCCTGTGATCATTTTAAATTTTTTCATTTGAAGTATTCGATATTTTGTCTAACAATATATTCCCTACCACTTGCGTTTGCAGATGATGTTCAGATTCTGTAATAAAGGGTGATTTTTTAGCAACTTTCTTTTTGGCAACACTGTTTTTGGCAGCTCAGCTGTTTTCGTGTAACATGTTACTATTAAACATGTTCAGTTTGGTCTATAATTTAACCATGAATCGACTTACAAACGAACAACGCTTGAGGATATTGAATTTTATTATCAAAATTCATGCTCGGTTAAGAAAGAGCAAATTCTGCAAATTGTGTTCAGTGACGAAGCTCATTTCTGGTTGAATGGATACATGAACAAGCAAAATTGCAGTATTTGGTTTGAAGAGCAGCCAGAAGCTTTGCAAGAACAGCCAATGCATCCCGAAAAATGCACTGTTTGGTATGGATTATGGGCCGGTGCAATATTGCACCGTACTTTTTCAAAGACGACGAAGGCAGGAACGTTAATGGCGTAGCGCTCGCCATGCGATGATTACAAATTTTTTTTTACCCAATATGGAAGAGCTGGACTTGGGTGACATGTGGTTACAACAAAACGGTGCCACAGAGCACACGAAAAAAACAATGGCCCAATTGAGAGGCTAGTTCGGTGAACAGTTTATTTCACGTTTGGGTCCTTTAGACTATTTTTTTGTGTGGCTATGTTAAGGATCATGTCTATAGGGACAAGCCTGCAACGGTTGACGTACTGGAAGCCAATATTGAAGAATTTAATCGTGAAATACCTGTCGATTGTTGCCAAAATTGGACCATTTGAGGCGTAGCCGCGGTCAACATTTGCATGAAATCATCTTTAAACATTGAATTATATAGAAAGTTCTATCGACTCAAATAAAGACTTCATACATTTCTCTAAATTTTATGTTTTTTTTTAATCAAACCCTAAAGCTCTTTAAAAATCACCCTTTATAAAGCCATCCAGGACAAAAATATATATTACACAGCAATAACAATAACCTGAGTTCTTATAGTAATTTATTATTAAAAAATTAAATATATATAACAAATTTATTAACAGAACATTCTACAAATTCCATCGGCTCCCAGCCATAATGTAAAACAAACGCAAAAGCAATAAACACAACACAATGTTACAGAAGTAAGGTCCCAACTAGTAGTAACACATAAAAAAAATTAACTATAAATAAATCAATGAAATATTTCACGCAAACAGCCACCAAAATGATTTTATTTAAAGGTGATAGTCGATTCCCTGATGTTCTGCAGAACATGATAGATGATACTGTTAATTTACTAGATACTTCATTGGACGTCTTCCAATTTTCTTTATGTAAATTCTAGTGAATTGAAACCTTTTTGTTGTTTGGTGATGGTTGTGGTATTCATAACTTTACTATTAATATAAATGGTAATGCAGTTGAATTTGTGGATAAATTTAAATGCCTTAGAGTGACTGTAGACACCAAGTTAAGTTTTCAGAATCATGTCAATGGGGTTGTTTCTAAAGTTAATTTCACTTTGAGAAAATTGTATAGCTTAGATGTTATATTACCATTTAATGTCAAGCTTAAGGTGGTTCAAGGGTTAGTTCTGCCAATATTTTCATATTGCTTAGAAGTGTATTCAGGAGTTTTGGGCTAAGTTATGAAGAAGCTAAGATTGACTTTTAATCGTTTTATGAGATATTTACACTCTTTTAGACTGCGTCATTACATTTCGTCTTATATTTTGAAATTTTTGGAATGTTCATTTGATAATTTTGTTCAAATTAGGTGTATTTTGCATTTTTATAAAGTGTATATAAATTGCAAACCCCTAAATTTTTGTTTGATATTTTTAAATTTGGTAGATCTACTAGGAACAAACAATTGGCTATTCCGAAACTTATCCCGCTATTAGGGCGATATTTTCTTGTTAGGGTTGCCCGTGAATACAACAAATTTTTAAATTATTTTCACAAGATAGTTGATTTTTTTGGTTTTGGTTAGGTTGTTGAAATAAATAAATAAATTTAAAAAAATAGTTTTAATTTTTATATTAAAAATACAAAAATTGTTAATTCGGACTTACTATATTTTCATATATTTATATATTTTTAAGTTCAAAAATCTAATATGACAATATCATATTAGAGGTAGAACAATATTCTAACTAAATATATGAAAATAAATTAAAAATTAAAGATGAATATCATTCAAGTTCGAGGCCATACTCTATATTTCGTTATTAGAATATTGTCCTAACAAATAATCTATAAAGTTTTTGTTTTCAAATTTATTAATTGACCACTTTCAGGAATGTGATGATAGATCTATTTCGGGAATTTTCTAGGTTCCCATCATCAGAACACATTTTGAAAGAAGTGACAATCCCATACAAAACATCAAACATTCATATAACCTAGTCGAAAAAACATAATTTTTATTTTTAATAAAAATTATATCCAACTTTTAAAATTAAAGATCTCAATTAGCTTTTCTTTTCTATATGCTGTCCAAGTTTTAAAACCACATATACCTATTCCCTGGTAAATGTGGTTTTAAAACTTGGCTAGATTTAAAAAAAAAATCGAAATTATTTCCTAGATAAACCGTTCTAATGTTATATTATTAAAGAAAATATACTATTAAAATAATTTTTTTCTTAACTTCATTTAGATTTAACATTTCCATTAAAATTTATCTGAATTTCTTATAAAATTTTTTCAATTTCAAATAAAAAAACTCTAATTTCAAACAGAAAGTCTCAATTTCACATGAAAAGTCCCAATTTCAATTGTAATTTTTCGCAATTGCAAGTGCAAAAACTGCATTTTATATAAAATTTTATCAATTTCAAATGGAAAATCTCAATTTCATTTGGAATTTTCATAATTTCAAATAAAAAATTTGATTTTTATTTGAAAATTTCACAACTATAAATGGTAATTCTGAATTTCATAAAGAATTTTCTCAATTTTAAATAGGAATTATGAACTTTATACGAAATTTTCTTAATATAAATTGAAAATCATAAATTCAAATAAAAATTCTCATTTTCAAATAAAAAGTCTCAATTTAATTTCAAATGTTCGTATTTTTAATTGATAATGTTGCAGTAATGATTTTTAAAAATACAAATAACGTATTCAAACTTACCTTAAGACGATCCACCGTCAAAACTTTCTGATTATTGAATGTGGCCAAGCCCTGTTTGCCAGTATATTTTGGTTGTATTTGATTAACAGCCGCTGATAATTCATTCCAATCAGGAGGATTTTGATTATTAAAGAAAGCTTTGCGCTGTTGCAGCAATTGTTGCAACTTCTGAGAGGGTGAATCTTTATCATCTACAATAATAACAGGACTACTACCTGTAGCATCTTCAATACACAGTGAATCTATATATTTTGATTTTATATTACAATCATTACGCAAACGTTCAATAAGCAAAAATAATTGATGACCACCATCCGGTAAAGTTTTTGAGATTCTCTCAAAAAGTTTTTCCTTTAGTTGAAGTTCCGATTTGAGTTCTTCAAATTTTCTTATTTCTTTATCATAAAACTCTTTAGAGACATAATTTAAATCGGTTTTAATGGATTTAGGCGTATTGGAGTCATTATCGACTTGGAAATGTTTTAAATTGGGTGCTTTGTTAAAAGCTAAGTCAATTTTTGGTTGCATTAGATTATTGTTAGCTAAAATGGAAGCTTTTGGTGTCGATTTAGCGGGGGACTTTGCAAACAGATTCTCTCTATCATTATCAGAATCATCAGAACTAAAAATTTCAATTGTTTTTTCTTCTTTACGCTCAACTATTTGTATATCACTCTCGGCAGAAGAATCGATTTCAGGAGCCCGATAGAGCGTAGAGGATAATTTATCTTTAATAGCCCTTTCAAAGTGTACACTATAACGAGCGTGCAGGGCGGGTGAATTAGTGACACTACTTGGAACTTTTGTAGGAGTGAGACTTTTATTATTTACAATAGATGAAGCGGAAGTATCATCAACTTGAGATTGTGCCGAAACCATAGAAGAAGATTGTGCATTTGAATCTTCTGAGACAGATTGTTGTTGTTGTCGTAGGGAATTTTTTAAACTAGACTTCCCCTCAACAGATTCATTATATTCATCATCATCACTTACTAAATCCTCTTGTTCTTCACAGGCGGATTGTTGTAATAAGGAATTTTTTGAACTACGCTTGTCCTCCTGTTCATTTTCGATTTCCTGATGCTCTTCTTTATCAGAATTTGAAGAATCATAGACTTCGGATATGTTACTTAAGACTTTGTCGTTTTTCTTACCATCAACTGCTCGGTTTTCCTCAACATCATCATCTGAATATTCAATTTCACTAGAGTCATCCGTTAAATCGGCTGGGCGTATACCGGTAATGCTCATTCGTGTACGCGGTGACAATGCCCGTCTCTCTAACTCATCTTCTTCTTCATCTAATTCTGAATCGGATTCTATAACTGCTCGTCTCTTATTAACCAATCCTCTATTACGTCGTATTGCAATACTCTCATCAGCATCATGATCGGAATCATCCGAATCTTCAATAGTTAAATCTCCACTTGGCCTGCCCTTAACAAATTTTTCTTCGGGCCCACTTTCATCACTTGTTAGGATTTGATCTTCTGAAGATTGCTGTTCATCTCCTGACTGAATTTCATCGTGGCTGCTTACATATTCATTAGAGTCGGACATTATTGGTTTTTTTTTTTTATTTAAAATATCTGTTTTTTTTTGACAATCTGTTATTTGTTCCTAAGAATGCCGTTCAATTTTTTTCAAATGCGGTAGAAACTGTAGAAGCTGTCAAAGACTGCTTTGTTTTGTTAAGGCATTCATTAAGAACTATTAGCAGCAATATACAAGTTGGCAAGGCGAAATTTACATATTCAGGCCAGCAATGGTACAATTGTAATTTCTTTGGTGCATCTGTTTGTATTGTGGTACTATTTGTATTAATTGAAGGGCTAATTATAAAAACTTGATAAGCCACATTTATTGTTTTATGGGTTTTCGTAGCTATCTACACTTCCATTGATTAATATTTGATAGAAGACCAGCTTAACCACTTATTACAAGTACTTGGAGTATAAACGTGATGCTAAATTTATATTTTGCGCAGTTTTTAGCTTTTAGAGGGTGAAAACAAACTAAAAATAAAATGTGGCTTATCATGTTTTTACAATAAGCCCTTCAATTTTATAAAATATTAATTTTTTTTTATAACTGAACATGTTTGTTTTAGGGGTGACAGGCAATACCTAAAAAATATCATTATCGATTCAAAACCATTTCAACTGACTCTAGTTATACCTACAATACCGTTACCGATATAACTGAAATACCGATATTCTTAAAATACCGTCAACCTTAAAACATCAATAACCTCTATCGCTGTATGAATTTAAGTATATTTAAGTATTTTTAGTTTGATCATAAAATAGCCAGTCATTAGAATTCGGACACGCTGGTGTTAAAAATACCGTTTCCTTAAAATACCGATACCGAAATAACTAAAATAAGGCCACATTCACACAAGATAGCACAAATGTGTTTGGCAAATACACGTATTTAAATACCGGTACCGAAATAAATTCAATACCGTTATCGCTGAAAAGCTGATACCGGAATAACTGAAATATCGTTACCCCTAAAACATCGTTACCGTAATAAAAGAAAATAGCGTTAATCCACTTTCACACAAAATTGTTCTGGCTAAACGCGTATTTAAGCTCTTTATTCTATTCCAACAGTTCTTTATTCTTTTCCAATCGTTTTGGCGAAACCCGTGTTTTGCAGAACCCAAAAAGCACCGAAATGGCAGCACGGAACAGAGATGCTAAAAGTAATTTCTAACGGTAATAAAACAATTACAGAATAGCTATACACCAGCTGTTTTTATTAAACAAAACCTTCAACCAGAGGGAAAAAATCAATGTAAACAACAATTTTTCCAATAGTTTATTAAAAAATCATTTAAACCCATCAATATAACTAGAAAATGGGTTTATTAGAAACTACAGTATCCACACAACAGGAGACCACTGAAATAGCTCCAGTCTATCCGGAAAATACAACTTTAACAAATATTGAAAACACAGAAGACGGTAGTTTTTATATATTAATACCTTTGGGAGTGCTATTGGGTATAATTGTTTTATCTTTAGTGGTAAGCAAATATACGAACATATTTTGATTAAAACAAAGATAAAGATCTTGTTTATATAGGTGTATCTGATGGCAAGTAATAGAAGACGTTTGGTGCATATTTATTGTAAAAAACGTCAGGGACGACGTTTTCTATATGATGATGAATATGATTCTCCATTGGAACAGGATCCTGAAGCTGTAGAAGAAGAGGAAGACGAAGTAGATAATGAAGATAATCCTACAAAAAGTTTATTAAGAGGAAAATTGCAAATTAATAATGTAAGTGTATGTAAAAACATTCAGGACGGATAAATTATCTTAAATGAACTAGAGTTTAAGCATTTACCTTCTTTGTTATATATTTCCACACAAAAACGATTCCTCAATAGTTTTATCTTGGCTGTTTTTTCCTATACGGCATTCACACTAGATTGCAAAACACATGTTTTGTCAAAACGAGTGGAAGAGATTAAGGGGTTTACCAGCTTTAGATTTTATTTTTTCATATTTTAATAGAAATAAAAAAAGTTACAGCTTACTTTAAATACTTTTTTCTCAAAACAAGATATTGAAAATGGTGTGCCACTGTGCAGCCTTAACGGGAGGACCGATTCTCAATCTCTTCTTCTTTTAATAATTGCTTAAACATTGACGTTTTTATTGATTTCTAAAGCTAGTAAACCCTTTAAATAACTGTTGGAATAGAATAAAGTAGCTAAATACGTGTTTTGGCAAAACACTTGTTTTGCAATCTAGTTTGAACGTAGCTTTAACGAGTTTTATACAGCATTCACACTAGATTGCATAACACGTGTTTTGCCAACACGAGTGGAAAATAGTAAATAATCTGTTGAAATAGAAAAAAGAGCTTAAATGCGTGTTGTGCAATCTAGTTTTGGGCAGCAATTTAAGCCACGTTCACACTTTTAATCTATTACAAATGTCCATATTCTATTACATGTTTTTAACAAAACGCGTGTTTGGAACTGAGGTTTGAATTCTCTTTTTGCAAATAATATTCACACCAACCGACAAAAATGTAATTTTTTAAAACACTTTAAAAATGCCTCTAAAACCTGCGTTATGGCGAAACGTGGAAAACTGGAAAAAACCTGGAACTTTTGTAATAGAAGAAAGGGCATAAATACGTTGCTATATAAATTTTATTTGACTTAATTATTCGATATTTTTTTAATATTTCATAAAAACATTTAAACATGTATATTAATGAAATTATTTTTTTCTGGTTTCCAGCGTTATGATAACTATTTAAGTACTTCTCATCTAAACAAATCTTCCGAAATACTTACTTAATAAATTGTCATTTTACGGAATTACCAAAACAGTATTAAAACTGCTAGTCAACACGAAAATATCTACATGCACAGATTAAAATAATAACTTTCCAAAACTTATGAAAAATATTTAGTAAATTTGATTTATTTAGTAAATTTAAACAGTAAATATTTATTAATATATTTATTATTTTTAAAATAAAGCTATTCATTAGTTGGTGTATCATTATCTGCCCCCAATAGCCTTGTAGTAAAATCATAAAATCCAAAGAAAAACGCACCACCCAAAGTAATCCACATAACTCTGGGCACAAAACCCGCAAATATGCTAAACAGAAAGTAAATAAAAACACTCAGTCGAAAGAAATAAAAAGAAAAAATTATGCCAACTTACCCCTTTAGTCCACGTTCTTTGTAAATAGTTATCAATACTTTAGGTATTGGTAACTTGCGTATAGTACTATTTTGTTCAGCTAACATAATTCTAGTCTTAACTACATCTAACGGTGTTGTGAGGCCAGCTGAAATGCCGCCAGCCACTGCACCACATAAAGCCACCGAAAATGGTGTGGATTCTAGCCCAGTCATGGGAGTCCATTGTAATTTTAAAAATTCCCACAAAGGAAATTGTATTAAACTGAAAGGTATTTCACGCATTATAGTAGAACCAAAACCACGATAAATGCCTTTCCTTAAACCTTCTATTTTATAGGCAGTCCATAAAATTTGTAGAGCCCCCTGTTGGGATTTATTACCTAAAGTTTGCCTTCTTTGTTTAGCTATTTCTACAGGTACTCTAATTAAACAAGCTAACTGCAATAGGAATTGTTAATTGTATTTTTTTATTTCAAAAATATAATAGGTCAACTTACCACCTCCGCACTTGAGGCTGCAGCCATATGTATATATGATGAATTTTTACTACATCCTGCTATGCTACTGAAAATTTGCTTAAAGTTTTCATAGGCACAGAAAAACAGCGCTGCTGTCGGTGCACTGCCTGCAGCGGCAGGTGCTAAACCTTTATAAATGCCCTTAAAACCACCAGCTCTCCAAAAACCCCGCTCACTTTGTAAACGAGTTTTAACAGTATCTATGGGAAATAATGCTATATCCACTACCATACCAGCAACACCACCAGCCTAAAATAAAATGCAATAAAATTTACATAAGAATAGTTTATTCTGAAGATTTTCGTTGAAAAACATTTACAAACAAAATGTTTTAAATACACACTCAGAATATTTTTACTGTAACTACATGTAGGTCATTCGGGTAGTAAACAGTATTGCAATAATTTTTCTATGAGAAAATTAAAGACTTCTAATTTAGACAGTCATTTCAAAAAATAACTAACCAAAAATACTGAACTCCGTTAACAGTTGTTGTGAGTGGTTATTTTAGTATTTTAATAAGCAATAACCAAAATAGTAATTTTGCAGTAAACAGTTAATTTTTGTTAGTTATTTAAAAATAGAACATTATGTCGAGTTTTTAAAAATTCTCGTTTAGTTCATATTTGTTATAATTGATATGTTCATAGTTTGCAAATAATAATTAAATAAAAAATTTAATTTTCAATGCATAAAAACGTCATATCCCGAATGGAATTTTGACTTTGCATTTTTAATTGGATGTAGGAAATACACACTTGTATTGTAATTAAAAAAATAAAATATTGTTTTTTTATTAAAAAATATTTTTAAAATACCGAATAACTGTTAAAACGGTACTTTTTACAATTTATGTAGTCGTTTTATGTTCATTGTTTTTATTGTTTTGTTGCTCGTTTTTATGGTTTATATACGCCCATGTCCCTGCTTTAGAACGTTTTGCAATTAGAACGAATTTGTGAAATCACACGAAATTGAAATTTGGTGTTCTCAAATCCTAAAAGCTTTCGAAACCTCAAATTTTATTCGAAATTATTATCGAAGTGCCAAAAACATACGGTTTTATGGAAAATAAAAAACATATGGAAAGTAAAATGCTTTTCAGAAATGCTTCTAACATTCTTGTCAATCTGTTTTCTATAATATCAAAACCGAAAAAATTTTTTGAAAACAGTTTTTTACAGTATAAACAATACAACCAAAAATACAATAAAACCAGAAATAAGTAAAAAAAGTTCTAAATTTTTAATATTAAGCACCATTTTTGACCCTAAATTGTAATTTATTAGAAAAAAAAAATGGCATTCGTTTTACTTTCGACCAGGCTTTTTTACACGAATTAAAACGAATAAAAATGGTCAAAAACGTTCTGATTTAATCGCAAGAACACCGAAGAATTCTAAAATTTTCACTTTCGCTCTGATTTAAAAGCCGTAACAGGGGTAATAGTTATTTAAATTTAGTTGTTTTTGACCGCTTCGATAGTCGTTTTTACTACCATTGTAGTTGTTTTATCAATAACTAAATGGTTAGTAATTTTTATGACAAAAAATTTTGATTATTATTTTTGCACTATTATTAAGAATTTATTAAAAATGTTGGTATTTTTAGACATTTTTTTAAATTGTTATTTGTCAACATTAGTTGCTCAAATTTTTATGCTCCTTTGCTGATTAAGAGAAAAAAGCTAATTTTCGATATTAAAAACAAATACAAATTTTAGGATTTTTTAAATCACGTTTGCAGCCAAGACCTCAATCTTTCACATGCCTTTTAGTGGCATCATGTCGCTGTAGTGTAATTGATAAGTCAACGTTGTCATACCTTAAACTATGTCAACTTGACACCTTTATTATGATTGGCTAAAAGCCTAATAATTTTAATTCAATTACGCGACCTACCTTAACTATATTCACCGTGGGAATTGCAACGTTGCATTTTCCCATGGTTACTAATAAGGTAGAATAAGATACTTTTTAATAAATAAAGTTAGTTGCTCAGTAAAGCTAAACCCCGATTCATTTAATTCATTACTAAATCGCCTTTCTATTGGAAGTTAAAGGCTATCAAAAATTGCCATGCCTTTAAAGAAACGTTGGTAAAAAAAATGGGTTAAGGTATATTTACATATATGGTGTCTACTGCTATTTATTTTTATTCAATATTGGTGATATGAATTGTAAAAATTTTGTAAATAACTTTTTGAAATGACATAAATACTGGGAAATAGTTGAAATAGGTGGTTAACGTTTGACAAAACTTTAAATCAAATCTCAATTTTTAATTTGTTCCTTCCAATTTTGTTTAACTGTGGCAGCTCCTATGCAACAGTTTGTTAAAACGCCTAGTTTTTATTTAATTTATTCAAAAAGAACGTTTAATTTTAAGTAAAATAAGTGTTTGCTCATTAAAATCGCTTGGAAATTGTTAAAGTTACATTTTTTTAAAACATGCATTTTAAAATATATAGAGGAAAGTTGATGTTAACCATTTTGTGTGCAAACAATACCATTGCGTTGTCTTAAAACAGCTGAAGTTCTATATTTAGAAAAAGTACGATAACTTTATCAATTCTAATACATACTTAATTATAGACCAATTATAAAACCGTAAAAGTTAAAAAAATTATTGTTGGCCTGATTTTAATTTGGTTATTTTTGAAAAATCACGAAATGTTTTAAGGTGAAGTTGTGCAATAATATTGCTAGTGTATGGGTACTAGCAATATTATTGCACAACTTTCCGATTTTGTTTTTTAATATTTTACCATATATGGTAATAGAATAAAGAACAAACACAAAAAGTTGTCAATAATATTGCAAGTATATTCGCTGCTTTAGTTACAAATACATAATGTTACATATATTTGGAAAACTTTTATATTTCCCTTTCCAAAACCATTTCAAAGTACATCATCGGCTAAAAAACAACTGAGTTTCAAATGGTTAAGTGCCTAAAGTTACTTAAAATGGTGTTTTAAGACTTATTATTTTGAAAATCTCTAACTATTTTAAGCAAATCAATGCTCTCTTTAACTAATACTACGCTTTCACTGAACATTTGTTGGATGTGTTTTGAAATAAAACATGTTTTGTACATGTTTTTCAGTACATTTTTTTTTTTTTCATTAAAACACATGTTTTGCTTAAAACACGTAAGTGGAAACATAGTATTAAACTATATTTATGCTATTTGTTTTAAACCAAAGCCATACAATAAAAATAAATTTTAAAATTTTGATATTATTGTGAATACCTCAGCTTTTTATTGAAATTATTAAAATGTGTATTTGGAAAGCACAACTATTTTTCTTCCCAAAACTGTGCAAATTAAAAATTATTATTATTAAAAAATTAATATAGTAAAAAAAGTGTTTTTTTTTAAACAAAAACTTTAGATTTTTAAGTCACGTTCACACCTACATAATAACACGTGTTTCTTCAAAGAACGTATTTATTCTATTAGAAAAGTTTTTTTTTCATTTTAAACTCGTTTGAGCAACGCGTGTGTTTTGCATTTAGGTGTGAACTCCATATTAGGGGGCATTAAAATTTCTGAAATTTATAATGTGATCCACTCATTCAGGTTTAATTAATCGTACCGATATTTGATCGTTTTTGGATATAGGAAACAAGTTTGTAGAGCCGATTTAATTCGATTATGAGTATAATATTTTTTAGGAAAAACCTGAAGTTTGACTGTAAAATTCAATGTTAGATTTTTGTTTCAATGTTTCAGATTTGTCAGAACAGTGAATTCTTTGCGTAACTACGGATTTTCTTGAAAAGTTAGTTAGCCCAATAAACATTTTGGAAAATTTGTTCATAATGCTTCAAAATACCAAATACCGACATAAAGCATTTTCAGTACGAACTGTTCTTTCGGACACTACAAATTATATTTTCGTTCCCTATACAAATGTCTGCCGTTGATTACAATTTTGGTATGATCAGGGTTTACCATTCTTAACAATAGTCAAGCCAGAGTCAGTTAATTGATAATAAATTACAAAAATTCCACTTACCACAAGTGCATTGATAAAATTATGTTTTGGGTTCTCTGGAGTCGTTGCCGTTATCACAGGGTTAAGAACTCCTGGTACTAAATCTGTTTCCATGTTCGGAAAATTATTAAACAAAATTAAATAATTGTATGTAAATAATCACTTTTTCTACCACGCTACATTTGGAAGCTCAATATTTGAACAGTTTTAAAGTTGCCGTAACAACATGTCTGCTCAAAGTTTGTTTTATTTTGTTATGATATGATTAAGTACCAGCTGTTTTACTACAACAGTGTTGTAAAGTGTTCAACAGCACAAAACTGACTACTAATTTTAACAGTACTGTTATGTTATCTGTTATCATCATCAGCTGTTTAGGGTAACGTGTCTTGGGATTGTTTTTTATTAAGCTGCTTTTTTTTTAATTTACTATCTAATTTTAATACAATTAATAAAAAAAAATGGCAGCTAATTCTCGAAAAGTGGCTGTATGTATAAATGTTTATATGGTTTACACATTTTTTTAATAAATTTCGCTCTGTTCTTAAATTTTAGAATAAATTAAAAACCTTAGCTATAGTTTGTGCTGGAGGCGGTTTGGTGTTTTCCGGTATGTGCATTTATCAAGGTCATCCACAGTTTTATGAAAAATTTCTAATGCCAGCCAGTCGATTACTGCCGCCAGAAACTAGCCATCAACTAGCGGTGCTGGCATGTAAATACAAAATGTTTGGCAAACCCTTGAAACAGGATGATGCGATTTTGGTAAGTTTTAGCAAGAATATCAACCGAAACGTCATCGGTAGAGTCCGACCGAATATTCGAATTTCGGACGAGTATTTAAAGAAATTGAGGGCAAATGTGCACTTTAGCGGGCATAGGCCAAAGAAAAATGTGACCCCCGTAGGAATAAAATAAAAAAGCCGGAATTAAAAATTAGTGTCGCCGGGGCCACATAGGACCCTCGGGTCCAAAATACGGAAACGCGTATTTACCATAGATGGTAACTGGTTCGATGCGATTGTTGGTCAGGGTAAGGCAATTTTCTTTTATTTCGGTAACGGTATTTTAGAGGAAACTTTATTTCAGTATCTGCATTTTAAGGATATCGGAAATATCAATAACAGTATTTTACGAATGACGGTATTTTAATAATAAGTTGAAAGGGTTTTAATTCGATAACGGTATTATAGCGGTATTGCCTAACATCCCTGGTATTTAATTACCAGCATTGCTACTCTAATGAAAGGAAATTTCCTAAAGATTTAAAAAATGTTTTATTTTTGTAGATCCATTAAACGTGGCCCGAGCTAGAGCCATTTTAGTAAATTTTAGCCCCTTAACGAAAAATCGTTAAATTTTTTCTATGTGCAAAATTTACAAAATAAGTTTTGTTCGAAAAAGCGCCGCTGGCAAAAAAAGAAAAATCAAACAAATTTTTATAGTAATTAAATGTGCTAAAGTCCCAAAACTTATTTAACAAATTGTGAAAAGCAATCTGATGTAGGCGTGTCCCTATCCGGATTTCATTCCTGTCCAAGAAAATCTTCAGGGGACTTTGTTATTAGAATTTCTAGAGATATTTGTTATGTTAAATCACAAACTCAATGAGAATTTCTTCTCCTCGTCTAGGAACAAAAACAAAAAAATTGTCACAATTGGCTTTGTCATCTTCCAAATTTTTATTTTTTAAATCTAAACATACTTTTTTTCAGAGACCAAAAATAACTCGTAAATTAAAAAAAAAATCTCAAAAAAATGTGGAAAAAATCTTACTTTTAAATAATGCACCAACATAATCAAATATTTGCAAATTAAAATTATGCATTATTGCAAATATTTAATATTTTTTAATTTTTTGAATTTACTCAT
Source organism: Delia radicum (assembly GCA_021234595.1). Taxonomy (NCBI): domain Eukaryota; kingdom Metazoa; phylum Arthropoda; class Insecta; order Diptera; family Anthomyiidae; genus Delia; species Delia radicum. Next base: position 21,055,522 of record CM037851.1, read on the forward strand.
AAAATTTCAGTTATATTTTTGATTTTTATTTTAAAATAATTTATAAAAATTATTAATTGATTTTTTTTTTAAAACAATCAAGTAATAACTTTTTTAAATTTTAAATAAAATAAAAATTAAAACAAACATGTATTGAGCTTCGTTCGTTGATGAAATATGCGGCTTAATTTCCATTTAATTAATAGTAAAACCCAGTTAATAACTAATTTACAATATCAGGATTCTTGAACTGCTACATTTAGTTGTTCCCGAGCTTTTGTTTTCTTATTTATAAATGTAATTTACGAATATGTAAAAAAATCACAAAATAATTTTTATTAGGTCCATTCGTTTACACCAAAATTTGCACAAATTTGTACTGAATTTTACTGAAATGCGTTCGCGTACACATAAATTTGCAAAAGAGAGCCTCTACTAAGAGAGTAAAGTGACAGTTGTCAGCAAAAAACCTGTAAATTTTTACTGAACAAATTATTGCCAGTAAAATCCAGTAGAAAACAAAAACATATGATTAAATTAAGTAAACAAACAAAAATAAGCATACATTTAATAATAAAAACATTTAAAAGATTAAAAGCTGAATTAAAAGTGCGGCAAAAACTAAAAATAATTATTTTATTTTTATTTTTATTTTTATTTTTATTTCTATTTTTATTTTTATTTTTATTTTTATTTTTATTTTTATTTTTATTTTTATTTTTATTTTTATTTTTATTTTTATTTTTATTTTTATTTATTAATATCAATACAAAGAAAGCCCTCATGGCCAATTATTTATGTATTGTTAGTTAACTTACTATGTACATTGATAATACAACTTAAATTTAAGTACTTATACAAATATTCTAATATTCGGTCTATAAGTGGCCCCCCAGCCATATGAACAATGAGAAAAAAAATGTAAATTAGTACCTATAGCAAGGACGAAAAATATATAATGTTTTTTACAGATAAATTAAGGCATAATTCCGTTAAAGTAATCAAGTAGTTTACGTTTATATGTCAAAAAGGAATAGGAAAACAGTTTAAGATTACTTGGCAGATGGTTCCAAACTTGATAGACGCGTACCAAAAACGAGTGATCAAATATTGCAAGATGTCTGATAGGAACTTCGATCTGAACATTCCGCGTTGAATTTATAAATGAAAATTCATTCACTAGAGGCTCCGGTTGTTGTAATTTTATAATTTTATAGAAATGAAGTAAAATACGTAACTGTAAATAATTGTCGAAATCGCATTTCAAAAATTCGGGAACAAGTTCCCTTACACGATCATGTTCATGAACCCTCACACTAAAAACTTAACGAACGACTTTTCTAACAATTCCCCCGAGAATATCAACGTTATACAACCAAGACCCAGAAAAAACCTCCAGGCCTCAACCTGAAACAAATTAAAGTAGTCAGTTACAATTATTATAGTAACAATTTATCAGTTTTCTAATATCTGTGTTAATTGTTTTTATTTACATTAATATATTAGAGATGTAAAGCTAATGAATATATGAATACTTCTTACTGCATATTATTCAGGGTACCGAATATCAAAAATCAAGTATTCATGTATGTTATTTAACTAGAAACAAAATTAAAAGTCATGTACAAACTGAACAAGTCTAAAAGCTTCCACAAAAGATTATTTAATAAATACAATTGCTACGAATTTATAATTATTAAAATGCAATGCATCAAGTACCAAAAACAGTATATACTGGGTAGTCTAAATAACACATATTTTACAACACTAAGCTTTTTAGCGCTCATATGTTTGAATTAACCTGCAAGTTTTTGCAATTTTTCCGTTCGTTTACTTTTTTGTGCAAGAGCCAGTTTTGAGAGTAAAATTTTCATTTTGCCCAAAATTTGCTCATCTACTGGATTTTACTGGAAAAGTAAACGAATGGACCTATTATTATAGGAAAAATTAGTCATGTTTTTGAAATGTTTTTGTTTGATTTGAAAATGTAAATCATACAGGGTCAGTAAAATAAAATCAAAAATCTTTAAAACAGAAATATTCGGCAAACAAACAATGTTTTGCATACAAATCAGGGATGGCAGACAATACCGCTAAAATACTGTTATCGATTCAAAACCCTTTCGACTGACTAACGTTATCCCTAAAATACCGGTTAATTGAACAAGCGTTATCCTTAAAATACCGTTACCAAAATAATTTCGCAAGATAAAAAAAATAATCGCTGTTAATAGATATATCTTCCGAAAGTTTGATCATAAACTAGTCAGTCATTTTAATTCGGGCATAACGGAGCTTAAAAATATCGGTGTTCACATACATTACCTGAATAATAAAATAACGTTGCCCTTAAAATACCGTTACCGAATTAACTGGAAAACCATTAGCTCTAAAATAGCGTTACCGAAATAACTCAAATGCCGTTACCCGCCAAAATACCGTTACCGAAACAAGTGAAATATCGTTAACGCTAAAAAATGAAGTACAAACCCTAGAATTTGTAAAAAGTTCAAGCATTAAAAAGTAATATTTTAAATAATTGAACTCATACGTGCCTATTCATAGCTGCGATTGTCATAAGACTATTTTTAAGGCTGAAAGTCATAACATTTTTCTAAGAGACAAATATAAAACTCAAATTTCATTTGTCATTTTGTGATAATGTCTGTGCAGACGTCTCTATTTATTGTACTTTTAATGTATTTCTCAAACAACGAAAAAAAGAGTCCCTTGGGCTCTTGCAACAACAAACTAGAGTCACAGACAAATTGCCAACGGTTCCAAAAATAAAGTACTGGAACAACACCGTGTTTTCTTATTTTACGATACTGTCAATACATCGAAATGATAACAACGGAGGACGGTCAATTGACGTTATTCGCGGGTGTGGGCAAAACGTTGACATTTGGTACATTCCCAGTACCATTAAAACAAAATTTTTATTTGTAAAGTTTAGATTTCTTTACGGACTGTTGATGGTCAGTCTTTTTAATATATCGATATAAATAAAAACAATTAACATCATCTTTCACTCAACGTTTCGTTGGTTGTTTTTTCCAACTTCATCAGAAGTTAATGTTTATTAAATTGAATTTATAAATTACATCGATTAAATATTTCTTATTTCTATAAAAAGTTGACAACACGACACAAATTTAAATAAATAAATATATAAATAATCAAAATTTTACAAAAAATCACAACAGAAATCTTTATCCTTATATCACAGAACCTTTTTAATCAACTGATTGGCTGTGCATTAAATAAAAATTATTTAAATGTTTTAAAAATTAAATCAAATATATTTTAGTATTCCCGAAAAAAGTATGAACTAAAAAAATGTATTGATTGAATTTCTTAAGCATGATTGATTTAAGTTATGAATTAAACTTTTGTGTTTCTAAATTAATATGTTTTTATGTATTTTTACGTTTTTTAAATGTATAACTTTTTCGTTACAGTGAATTCCTAATTAAAAAAATATATTGTTTGAATGTACAGGCAAATAAGTATAAAATTAACAGATTTTATTGTATTTATGGTTCTAGGGAAGTGCTAAATTTTTGAATTGCCAATACCCTTAACAAACCGTCCTCCGTTGTTATCATTTCGACGTCATGACAATAGTGTATGAGTTGAAAATTGGATGTTTTGCCAACACAGTACTACCCTAGCCGACGCTTTGCCAACACCATGCCGTTCGTATTTTTCTAGCTGGGAATAAACAAATTAGTCTTTGATCTCAATCGAAATTTACGTTTTATTCAAATTAGAAAGTGAAGTAAAACAGTTCGTATTCGCCCGAACATTAAAAGTTTGGCCAAAGTTCGGCTTCGACGAAAAAAAGTGAGTTCGTTCGAACACTTGTTGTCTGTATCGAGTTTGAAATTGTATACAATCGTACGGTATTCTAACTTCTTCAACCGCAATTGATTTACCGTTTGTAAATTTGGTTAAACATTTTAATTAGTTTTTCTTTAAATTTAAGAACGACCATATTACACTTAAATATATACATGGGCCTTTAAGCTAAACCACAATTGAGTTATCTTTTGTTGACTTTCTTCAAATTTTTAATTAATTTTTTCTGCAAATCAAAGAATGCCCATATTTAACTTAAATTTATAAATTTTCGCCAGATCTGCGAATGTAGTTTATCTTTTTTTTTTATTTTGTAAATTCCTTTTGTTTTAAATTTGATTGATTTGGGAATAATATAATAATCCATCATTGAAACTCCAAATTATACCACTTAATACGCTATGAAAACTATTTAATGGTATCAGAATTAAATTTGTCATAACCAAATGTTTGTTCAATTGAAGATATATTCTTGCCACAGACGAAACTCTTTTCTAAGAACTTTTAAATTGCATACATAAAATTCAGGAAATTATTTCCTTATGGAAAACTTACATATGTGTGTTAAAAAATAGGTCAGTACGACGTTGTTACCGCGTGTTCGAGCGAGAACCCAATTCACCCGTTACAACAAAAATTTACACACAAATTTGATAATAGAAACGCTTTATGGTAAAATTAAGTAACCTCGGTAATGTACATCGAACAGAGCTAATATTTCGCTAAATTAAAAAAAAAATAAAAAATGTACAAACAACTTCCGGTTGAACACTGAAACAGCTTATACTAACATTAGGATCAAAGTAAATTATATATTTTATACAAAAAACATTTCAACTAAAAACATTTTTAACAAATTTACAGAATACAACATTCTTTGGTCAGCCCCTGCTTAATCCACTTGGAATTGCTGCCGGTTTTGACAAACAAGGAGAAGCAGTTGAAGGCTTGGCTCAATTGGGATTTGGTTTCATAGAAATTGGTTCTGTAACTCCTGAGCCTCAACCGGGTAATCCTTTACCCAGAGTTTTTCGTTTAGCTCGCGATGAGGCAATAATCAATCGTTATGGTTTTAATAGTGATGGCCATGCTGTAGTGTTTAAACGTCTCAAAGCATTAAAAGATTCTGGAAAATTCAATGGCGTTTTAGGTATAAATTTAGGCAAAAATAAGACCTCACCATCTGCCAAAGAAGACTACAAACAGGGTGTATTAATATTCGGTCCAATAGCCGATTATTTAGTTATCAATGTTAGTAGTCCTAATACTCCTGGTTTAAGAGATTTACAAGGTAAAAAAGATTTGGAGGCTCTTTTAGAAACTGTCATAGAAACACGTAATCAACTTCATGTTAATAACAAAGTGCCTGTTTTACTAAAACTTTCACCGGATCTAACGCAACAGGATATTAAAGATATAGTCTCTGTGGTTAATAAGAAAGCATGTCGTGTGGATGGTTTAATAGTATCAAATACCACAGTGGCTCGTGATAATCTCATGGATGTTTCTTTAAATGCTTTAGAAACTGGTGGCCTAAGTGGAGCCCCATTACGCTCAAAATCAACACAATTGATAGCTCAGATGTATTATCAAACTAATGGTAAAATACCGATTATTGGAGTAGGTGGTATTTCACACGGTAAAGATGCTTATGAAAAATTAGAGGCTGGCGCTTCTTATTTGCAACTTTATACATCCTTTATATATCATGGTCCCCCAGTAGTGACTCGAATTAAAACTGAACTAGCAGATATACTAAAAGCTAAGGGATTTAAATCTATCTCAGAAGTAGTGGGTAGCAATTATAAACAATATTTAAGTAAATAATTTGTTTATTTTGATTGTTTAATGCATAAACTGTAATTTGCATGTATTTAATTATTTTTTTAAAAAGTAAAATGATTTTGCACTCAAATATTTTAATAATAATCATATTTTGTATTTTATTAGAAAAAAATTCAAAATTTAATAAAATTTTCAGTTTCATTAAATAATATTTTATTGAGAATTAACAAGGCATACTTTTTTATATGACTTTAATTTAGTTTTGGTTTTACATTTCAGATGGCCGAGGGCACTTATAAACATAAATAAAATGCAATCAAATGAATGGCCAAGAAGACATAAGAGAGGCTAAAAGAAATTTAATACTCAAGAAAAACAATGACCGAAATTAGAAAAAATGTAACTTCTATATTTATAGATATGTAACAATTAATTAATCAAATATTTTATAGGTATACTTTAAAAATGTAATGTTTAAAATCCCATTAAAGAGAAATAAAAAGAAATTACCAGGGACCGTAATTATTATTCCTTTTCGTATTAAACAATAAGTTTAACAATTAGCATACCATCAAGTATTTTACATTTACACTTAATAATGTTATATTTTAATTTGTGTTATTAATTTTTTTTTTTATTTTAGATATTTAAACATGCTTTTTATGAAGGCGGATGCTGAGAGTCCAAAATTCCAGTAAACGATTTGTATTAAACGATAAGTTTTACAATTAACATACCATCAAGTATTTTACAGGTATACTTTAAAATATGTTTTATGTATATTATTAATATCTTATTTTTCAGATATCTTAATCATGCTTTTTATGAAGGCGGATGCTGAAAGTCTAAAATCCCAGTAAAATTAAATAAAAAGAAAAAAACCAGGGACCGTAATAAGTATGCCTTTTTGTATTAATCAATTTGTATACCATCAATTTTTTTTTACTGGTATACTTTAAAATGTAATGTTTTTATATATGTTATTAATTTTGATTTTTAATTTCAGATATGCTTTAATGAAAGCGGATGCTGAAAGTAAAAATTTAGAGTAAAATGAAATAAAAAGAGAAAATATATAGAATAATAGTTGCGCTTTTATGTTTTTGCGCAAATATATGTAAAAATTATTTTTTGGCAAAAATAAAAAAAAATGGTTCTAAGCTATTTTTTTATTTATCATTTAAAAATCCTTTCAACGCTCACTTTTAACGCGTTTTCCCCTAAAAATGTGAAGTGTTTTACATTAATTTCTCAAAATTTTATATTTTAAAGCTTTAGTTTTAAGATTACCCTTTTTTTGCTTGAAAAAATAAAACTCAAAAAATAACTTATTACTGCTCGAAGAAATTAAATTCAGAAACACTCGGTTTCTGCTCGAAAAAAAATAGAAATGTGTGTATGGTATAAATGAAGTAGTTCTCCGACGTATACTTCTATTTGTTTTTTTGTTTAAAAATAATTTATTATCGGTCCCTGAAAAACAAATTGGCCAAGACGTCGTTATTAAGACTATTCGCCATCATTCAGTAGGCGAAATTCCTTTGGGGTCAACAATAAATATTTTTGATATAAATTATAACAAAAATGCAAAATTAGAGCGAAATTTAATTGCACTTCAATACAATTTGAAAAAATAGTAAATAATTTGCGTTAAATTTTGAAATTTCTATTGCTAAATAGAATGGAGATCCTTTTAGGTTCTGTTGGCATCATTAACTTTAGTTGGTATCTCTCGATCTACAGAATTTTAAGATTTTTATATTTTGGAGCAGGGCTGCATATTTGTAATTTTGAGTTCTTTGTGAAGGTTGTCATTTAACAAGATGCTTATTAATTTTAGTCGCGACTTTATGCTTAACAATTTAATAGGGAAATCCTGGAAATATCAAACCAAAAAAACTTATCATTACAAACGTCGAAATATTTTGCCATCATTTTTCCAAAAAAAAATTCTAAGGTTGCAAAGAAAATCTATTTCAATCTAAGGTGAACATTTTCTTAAATTTACAACTTTTTAATGAAATTCCCATGAGAATTTGTGACATTTAATGTGTTGCGCTAACATAATTTGTACCATTGAAATGCTTTAGCTGTCAATTTTTAGTGCATTTTTAAAGTTTTTGTTAAGGCATACCCCAATTTCAAAATTACATATTGAAGTTAGATGATCACTGATCAGGTTTTCTATGTGATTTCCGTTTTAATGGTCAGCTTTATTTATTTGCATATCCTTTTTCAATTATCACCTACTTTTTACGAGCTGAATATTGATTTTTTTTATAGATGTTCTTCTTTTTGCTGTTTATTTTGAAGTTAAATTTATTAAGCTAAATAATATTTTCTTATTTTTCTTCGATCTTTTTGAATAAAATTTTGTCTTTTGTTTTATTGAGCTAAAGATCCTTTATTTTATAATTATAATTATTTATTTCCAATATTTCGTCTTCGCATTGGAATTATAAAAAATTTTCCCTGAAGAAGTCTTCCAATGCGAAGACGAAATATTGGAAATAAATAATTATAAAATAAAGGACCCAGTGTGCCATTTGAGTCCAAAAAGACTCATAAAAGAGTCTTTGGCCCTTCTAAAATCCTAACAATAAGAGGGTATTTCCGTTTACAGGTGAAGCCTCTTTCTGAGTGTTCTTTTTTGACTCATAAAAGACTCTTAGTTATGAGCCTTCGGAGGGGAAATTTCCCTCTTTTTTATGAGTCATTTTTGAGTAATAAAAGAGGGTACTAAAGAGGCATTACTTAAAAATTTAAAATACTCATTTTATTATACTTTCCAAGGGGTTTTAGGCTCATTTATGAGTCCTTTTTGAATAAATTTTTAATCCATTCTAAGCCTTTTTTGTGCGACATTTGGAGCCCTTTCTGGCTGCTCCGAAAATTGCTCTATAAAACTTATCCAGAAATAAAAACGAAATAATGTTAATTTTTTTATTTATTTAGAAACTGGATAAATATAATCTTAAACGAAAAGGAGAGTTAAAGAACAATGACAACAATAACATGAAAGTATAAAAAAAAAACAGAAAAATAACAAGTTAAGTAGTAATTCAAAATTAACCAAATAATAACGATTAAAATAGCATTATATAATAATTCTTAAGAAGTAGAATTGGAGGTTCCTGGTTCTTCACGCACAGTTTGTTTCGATTTTTTAATATAATCAATTCTACCTTTGGCCGTTTGAAACCACTTAATGGTTGTATTTTTAAACTCTTCTTCTCCGTTGTTGAATTTTGATGAGAACGCAGCTAAATAAACAAAACAAAGTATTGAATAGAACTATTAAACTATATGTTCTATCATACTTACTTCTAATAATTGATGTTATATTCAATAAATGCACTGCAAACTTTTGATTTGCGCCGCTCCAGGAACAATCGGTAGCTACAGAATCACAGATAATTTTGCTCCAAACGGTTCTAACAAATTTTTTGTGGTCCGAAATCTTAATATTCCTTATTTCATTTTCCTATAAAAATTTTCAAAATTAGAATACAAAGTATAAAAAAATCTACTATCATTTACGCTGATAAGAATAGGCCACGTTTGTAGCTTGGAACTTTTAGTTAACGGTAAACCATCAATGTTTACATCAATAGCTAGAGAAGAAATATCAATTTCTGAATTTTTTATAAAATCCTGCAAACATTTTTCGATACTATAGTGGATATATTCACCACCATCGAAATTTACAATGTTTGATTTTCTTTGTGTTATTTTAAGGGTTCTTCCATCGAGTGGCAAATCGCGTATTTCTGGCTTCAAAATTGATAAAAGAGAATTTGTAGCTTGAAGCGAAATATAATATTTTGTAGCCCAATGTGCTAGGCTATCCCTTATACATGCTTTTGGGACAGTAAGAGTATTACCGTTTTCGGACGGACAGACAAAATCGTCAATATCAACAAAAGATTGGTGTACTTCATTGATAGAATCATCCACATACTCACCAACAGATTCATTCTGTATCTACTATTAGTAATGAAGATTCAGTTGAATCGGTGGACAATTCCGTGCTCAGACGTGGACGTTTGTACAATTGCAAAATCTTTTCCGCCTCACGTCTTTGCTTTTGCCGAGAAGACATTAGTACTTACTTGTATATTAAATGATTTCGTTATACTCAATTTGCAATAAACACTTCTTTTTTCGCAACACAATTTAAAATTAACACAATTTCCACAATGTATTTATGAAGACACAAATATTTTCAATTAACAAAAAATTGGGAAAATTGTTTGACAACAATTTATGTATTTCAAAATTATTTGTAGGCTCATATTTTGTTCAAAAATTTTAACCTTTTTGGAGTGTTTAAAATTATATTCTTTTTTTCTACATTTATGACTCTTTTTAGAAATTTAGTTTGAAAATATTTAAAATTTTTTTTATTTTTTTTAAAACATTCAGAAAACACTCCAAAAAATTAATAGTTTTTGAGTGTGTCATTTTTAATTTCCCCTTTAAAAAAATTTCCCAATTTTTTTAGATTGAAATTTGAATCATTTATGAATGTTCCAAAATAATCAGAAATAAGTGCTTTTCTAGAGTAAGTTTTTGAAAGGCTCATAAAAATGATTCAAATATAAATAATTTAGGACTCCAACTATGAGCGCTCAGAAATCCCTCATATTTTGGACTCAAAAAGGAGTCATAATTTCTGAACGCTTAAAAATGTGTACACTGGGGATCTTTAGCTCAATAAAACAAAAGACAAAAAGTTAAATAATATTTTGTAAACATGTAAAAGACTTCAATAGTGAAATTAAATGCCAGTCAAATTGCAAAACCAATAAAAAATTATTCATATAATTGAATTATTCGCCAATTGAATTATTCGCCCCAATTGAATTATTCGCCAATTTCAGATTTTTTGTCTAATTTATATCAAAAATATGAATAGATTTTAAAATCAATTATTAGATTTTTCCTAACGTTCCCTTTGTTTGGCAAAAGTAAAAAATATTGCTGCTTCAAAGGGAATTTCGTTCATTGTATGAATAGAAATGTTTCTGTATTTCAAATTAAAGCAAAATGAATGTGATTATTAATAAATTATAATTAAAGTTTTTTATTTTATAATTTTTGTATTATCAATTATTGGCTTCCTTAACACTAAGTACACGTCCTTCTAAAAAGTGTACATTTTGATTACAAGCACTATTATAAGCATCGCCACTACTAAAGGTTATAAACCCATAACCCTTAGAGAAACCTTGCTGTTTATCATAAACAATGGCAGACGAAGAGACATGACCAAATTTTGAGAAATAAGTTTGTAGTTCTTTTTGGCCAATAGTCCAGGGTAAATTGCCAACAAACAACTTATACGTATGACGTGCAAAGTTAGACATATTGAATTAAATATCTCGTGTTATTTCTATTAAGTGTATAGTATGGCCACCTAAAATATCTAGTAAATCAACACCAGATGCTTTACCAATATCGTCACTATTTATTTGCAGAGCACAAAGTTTCCACTTCTTTAACAGAGCCTCAATAGACCAATCAGCACTGCGTTCTTGATAGGTAAAAATGAATTTAGCCGAAGGATTACGTTCCAACAAAAAGGATACCGTTACGATAATATCCTCAAATACACAAGGATCGTAAAAACAATCTGCGGCTATTATCAAATCTAAAGGACCCAATGAGAATACACTGTTTAGTAGAAGACCCCAACTTAAACCAATGACTTCTATGTCTTGGCCAGGCTGTAAATTATTAGCAGCACAAGATCGTCGTATATGGTTTAATGATTTGGGTAAAATGCAATTATCACTTAATATTACTTGAGCACCACACTTCGCAGCCAATATGCCAGGTAAAGCAGTACCAGCTCCCAATTCCAAAATATGTTTGCCAACCAACGAATGACGACGTTCCCACAAAAACCAAGCTAATATCGGAGAACAGGGCCACGTGTAAAAGGAGTAACCGCTTTGTAACAGCTAAAAGAAATATTACATAAACATTTTTTTAATTAATCCTCTTTACAAGTTCTTACTTCTGGTATTTTTATTGCCAATTCTTCCACATGTAACGATGCTGCAGCCGCATGTGTTCTATCGGTTCTTTGAATTGTTTCAGAATCGTCTCCTCGACTGGTAAAGATAAAAGTTCTGATTTTTTCGTTTTCTCTTATATCTACTGTACCACTACTGCTACCACTAGCTACGACACTTGTTGTATTTGTTGTTGAAGATGACGTAGAGGCGGAATTTTGTTCATTATCTGCTGCTTCGCCATTAATATGAAAACGACCACTGGTCATGATGGAATGTATTCACTTCAGTTTTTATTAATTTTATTGCAATTTATAAAATTAATTTTAGTTATTTAAATATCTATTTTTTATAATTTTTATTCATTTAATAATTTTTTTTAATTCTCTTTGTGTTATTCCGTAAACAAAAGCGAGTGTGAAAAGAAATTATAAAATAAAAACCAGTGCTGTAAAGTGAAATTATCATTATTAGAGTAGTACCGCTGTTACCAATTTGGTGATTTTTTCGTCAGATCTAGCTATTTTGGGTGGGAAAATTTGCCGTTTACATAGTGTCTACACTAGAGACTAACTTAAATATTTTTCTGTCAGCAAACTTCAAATTCAATCTCAGAGAGAATTATATTACGTATAGACCACACATTACTGTTACTGTTAGTATCATATCTGAAATCAAAATTGTGTTGTTATGATAAATCTCTAAACAACAATATTGATATAAATAAATTTAAATTTATTTTTTAATCGCATAGTTGAAAATTGAATGAATTAACAGACGTCTTTACTTAACGGGAGACAGGAAAATTATGAAAAGACATGATATAAATATGAATGCTTGTTCTCCACAATAAAAATTAATATGAATATAGATAGTTTAATTCCGTTATTCTGTTGGCGTTCTAGCACATATTATATTAAGGTTAATATCTAATGTGGACACTATGTTAATGTTCGATATTGTCATATCTAAGTGTTTTTGTAATTTATCTTTTTTATTAGAAAAATATACTTGTAGCTTATTTTATTTTCTAAATTTCATAAGAGGGCATCCAAAAACCGTGGTATGCAATTTTTGTTTATGTAAGCATTTAACATCATAAATACACACAATTTATCTCGTTGGTGTGTATTGCGCTTAAAGTGCCGGTTTCATTGCAATATTACTGCGCAATTTTTCTATTATGTTCTTTAAGCTAAGACCACATTAATGTTTGGTACTATTAGCTAATTTAGTTTATCATCCCTGATTTACACTCCCATTAACAGTGATGCCAACTTCATTGCAGCAAAACGCGTAGCCTGACGATAAATTTTGATCAAAAACTGTTAGAAAGTAGCAAAATACGTGTTTAACCAAAACAGGTTTAAGAGAATAAAGAATTGTTGGAATAGAATAAAGTCCTTAAATACATGTTTTGGCAAAACACTTGTTTTGCTCTGTAGTGTGAATGCTGTATTCGTTTTCAAAAACAAACATTCATACAAAAAGTAAACAGAAAACCATAGAATATCAAATAAAAATCCCTATTGCTCCCTAATGCCTTTACCTAAATTCATGGAGATACTTATAAGGCATTCACACCAATACTTCAACAAGCGTTTTGCCGAAACGAGTGAAGAAGAATAAATACATTTTGTGATAGATTAAGTACGTGTTTTGACAAAACACATGTTTAGCATTAAGGTGTGAATGTGGCTTTAACAGAAAAAGGCCTGTTTTGGGTAAAACAAAAGCGCTACATCTAGCATTAAAAGCGCTTAATTTGCATTGCAGCCTAGTAAAATAACGGGTTATCAAAGAAAACTACTAATCTGTGAAAACCTGTGGTGGAACTTATCAAAGACGAGGACGCTTTGTTTTGTTTTTTAGAAAAATAATCTTATTTAAGAAAATTAATATCAAAAACGTGTGAAAGGAAACTAATATGGATGACATCGACGACTTCTTTGATTTTTCCAAAGAATTTAAAAAGGAAACTGTGCCTCGAGGTTGTATCTCTGGTTCGGTGAAAACAACGGCACAACAACCACAAGATTCCAAGTTTAGTATAGTACGCGAATTTGCTGGCACGGAATACTCACGCAACGTAGTAGAACAGGAAAGAATACAATTGGAGCAGGCAAGCAAAGCAACATTTTTTTTTTGTTTACAGAAAATTTTATATATTTTTGCCACATCTTGCATTTTTAGTTGAATATAAATGCTGACTTGAATAAGTCCCGTTATGGAGCAGCACGCAGTATTGTTGCTTCCTCTTGTATGGACGATTTGGAAATTTTATCTAGTGATTCCGAAACTGAAGGCGATAATCCACGGACTAATCGAGTAGATGATGGTATCTATGATCGTTATCATTTCGATTTAAGGCGTGATGAATCTTTGCCAATACATGATAAAAAAGAAGAAATTGTTAATGCCATACGAGCTAATCCAGTTATTGTTTTGGAGGGTGATACTGGTTGTGGTAAAACAACACAAGTAAGTTTTTTTTTTTTTTTTTTTTAATTATTCCCAATAAGTATTTATTTATTACCCTGGCTAATAATGAAACTCGAATTTATAGTTCTCGTCCAGAGAACTATAAGGTTCTCAACAAAAATGTCTTGTATTTATCAAGCTTTTTAATATTTATCAAGCTTTTTAATATTTAATTTAATAATATAAATTTCCACTATTTCTTATATTTTTCTCAAACACAAAAAATAAAATTTAAATAAAAACAAAGATAATGATTTAAAATTCTATATATTCCTCAAACATGAAAAAACAAATTTATACAGAGAAATATTGTTGATAAAGACTTGAACATTATACTCTTATTTTCCAATTGTTTTCCAATCTAAGTATTAAACTCTGTTAGAACTTACTGTTATTTAAATAATTTATTTTGTTACACTTAAAGAAAAAGAATCACAAAGTGTCAACAAAATGAAATTTAAATTAAATACATAAAATTGACAATTCTACTCCACAATGGACATCTTTAAAACGTACGTTTGAAGTGATAATGCCTTTATTTTGAAGTTGAACTTTAAAAACTATATTTAGCAAAAATTAGAAAACAATCGAACTGCTTGGTCATAAAATATAAGCAATTAAAGACGGTGCCGATGTGTGACAAACATAGAAGAAACTGAGAATTGTGCCGAACGATTTTGATAAAACTATATTTTAATGTGATTTGGAACAGAGAACAGAATGAGACCATTCGTTTTTGTTGTCCATTCAGTTAGATTAGATTATATGGCACTATGCACCGCAATCAACTTAGGTCTTTTGTGCTGCCTAAAGTTACCCTAAAGATTCAAGCTACCTATAAAGCCAATAATCCTATTAGGCAAAACCTTCATAATGTCCGAAGGAGAAACAAAGCGATCGCCAAGAAACTTGGCACGCCTTTCACAAAGCCTCGGACATTCGCATAGAACATGCTCCGATGTCTCAGCTACCAGTTCCCAAAACCTACACTCATCCGTGTCCGAAAGACCCCTTTTGCGCAGGTGGTATCTGAGATTGCAGTGTCCAGTCAGGTAAGACACCAGGGTACTCAAGTTACCCCTCCCGAGGCACAAGAGTCTCCTCGATCCTGCACTGGAAAAAGAGATTAATCTCTTAGCCTGTCGTTGGCCAAGAGAGTTTTCCCAATAGAGAGAGAATTCTGATTCCCTCCACGACCCGAGCTTCTCCCTAACATACCCCAAAGGTATACCACAGAATGGTTCAGGGCCAATAAAGGGCCTTCGGGCCCGCAATTAGCAAGACAATCTGCCCTCTCGTTGCCCTCATGCCCCTCGTGACCAGGAACCCACCCTAAGGTAAGCGAGTTGCGCCCGCCAAGTCGGTTAAGAGCCAGAATGCATTCCATGACCAGACCAGATGACACCTCATAGGACATTAAAGCCCTTAATGCCGCCTGACTGTCAGAAAGAATGTAGATGCGAGACCTAATAGTGCCCCTTTGTAGACACTCCTCCGCGCAGACACAGATAGCAAAAATCTCTGCCTGAAAATGGAGGGGTATCTACCCATGGGTAAGGCCCGTTGGAAACCTGGTCCACAGACACCCGCACCAGTGTCACCATTCGCATGCTTTGAGCCATATGTGAACCATACCTGAGAATCCCTCTGGCTCCCAGGAATCTGTTGGTCCACATGGCCCTGTCGAACAGCATCACTTTAAAGTTCCTATCAAAGATGTACTCCGGTGACCTCCTATCCGTAACCTTTGTAATCGGGTCATCAATTAGGATTCTAGCGTTCCTCATGTGACCCCTTAGATCACCTCCCCTCATGTCACCGAATTCTCTAAGTCTGGAGGATCCTATGCAGGCAGCCTCCATTACAGAAATATGCAATGGTGGTATCCCCAACATAACCCCCATGGCATCCGTCGGGCAGGTTCCGCCTGCCCCCGTTATGCATTTATTGCTTTTGCATTGCTTTTATTCAACAACAACAGCTTATGCTGTTGCTGTTTATTCCATTCATTGTTTTTGTTGAATGCCTTTTTAACATTCATTTTTATAATGCCGTTACATGTCAAACAATGAAATGAAATGATGACACATGAACATGAAATCAATCACAACATTCGCGTAGTATTCGTTGACCTGTAGCATTAATAATAATTTTTTTTTTGGTTTTATTAAACATGAAATATGTATAAATTTTTGTTTAATTTTATTAAACATGAAAATATGTATAAAAAATTTTAATTTTCTTAATACATTAATATGTTTTACAAAAAAATTTGTTATAGTTTTATTCATTTAACATTGAGACCATTCATACCAATCGTTGTGTATTCGTTGTTTTAGTGAGTGTTAAGTGAGGTTAACACTAGACAAGCAATGCAATGCATGGTTTTCGTTACACTCTCTTTTCTCAATTCTGTCGATTGTTGCCTCATTGAAATGATGTGAGTTGACAACAATGTACTCATTTTTTGTGATTGCATTCAAAAGCATGAAATAATGCACTAAAACCGTTCTCTGATTTGGAATATTTTAAGTTTGTTTAACAGTTTTCTGAATTAATACAACTTTATTTGATTTTTGTTTTGCAACAAATAGTGCGAAACGCTGCGTTACATATCGAGATGTGACACAAATTTCGAATTAGGCAAATTATTAAAAAAACATATTATATGTTCTATTTATAAAATTAAAAAAACATTATACATTTTTTTCCGAAATAAAATATTTAGGCTCGAGGTCTATGTTGATTTTGTATAAATATTCTTTATTTTTTCATTTAATCGGTATTTTGCTTTTCATTGGGAAGCATAATCAGGAATAGCTATTTAATATTTAACACAAATGCTTAAAACTGATCGTTGTGTGTAGACGTAGTTTTAATTTTTTTGCATTAAGTTTTGAAACCGTTTATATTCTTATTATAAACGTTGCTAAAAAAATAGTAAAGAAGTGATAGATTTTTTTCATTACATTTTATTATATATAATAATATATATATTACAGTGATATAATTATTTTTTATTAATTGTACCATATACACTTATATATGATCATATATAGTAGAATATATGGTCATATATAGATCTATATCTATTTCATATGATTAGATATACAAGATATGCTAATATATAACATACGATACAGTGATATATGATGATATGTTACGCCATATCAAAAAATTTGTATAAACTAAATATAAGATATGAACATGTATCGGTATATATTGAAACACATATAAGAATATATAAAGATATCAAGTTGTATATGAGTATATAGCAACTTTTTTCATCCTGTTACTTTATAATATAATATATATAATGATATAAATCAATTTTGCTGGATAAGGATATTTAATTATGATGTAATTATGATATAAGACTAAAAAGATGTATTTTAATATAATTGAAATTTTTAATTTTTTTTTTAACGTTTTGATAGTAGATGATTTGAAACTGATGATTTAAGTTTCTATCTAGTCCTACTATATATGTATATATTAGGGCGGGTCGATTTAAAAATCGCTCAACGTTCAAGGAAAATCGTATTCTAGGGATCAAAATAAGAAACTTTGCCGAAGGAAATATACCTCTAAAACGAATTCTGATGTCCCAACTTTTGACCCGTAGGCTAAAATTTTGAAAAGCCCACTTTGATATTTCAGAAAGTAGGAGGAATCTCTCCAAGATTATGGGAGCTACTTCTTCTCCGGCAGACGCGCTAGCAGATTAATGCATAAATCATCATTCTAGGTGACCGTTAAGGGGTTAAAATTCAAGTTGAAAGAGGGCCTTTTTAGCCGTGTTTTTATAGCAAAATGTACAAATCTCGGGATAGAGATATTTCAGAAAGTAGGAGGAGTCTTTCCAAGATTAGGGTCTCTATTTCTTCTCCAGAAGACGCTCTATCAAATGAATGTATAAATTATATTCGATTGGGTTGGATTCGATTGGGGCACTCTAAATAGGCCAAAGTGGGATTTTTCAAAAGTCGGGACATCAGAATTCGTTTTAGAGGTATGGTTCCTTCGTCAAAGTTTCTTATTTTGATCCCTAGAATACGATTTTCCTTGAACGTTGAGCGAATTTTTTTGCCTCCATACAAATCGACCCGGCCTAGTACATATATATATATATTTTTTTTTCGAAGGCATAATAAGTCACAATATTAAATGTTATGAGAAAAATAATTAGTAACAAGACAGATCTAATAAATTGTTTTTTTTTTTTTTTTTTGTATGAATAACAAAATAAAAATTTTATTATAATTGCCCGCAATATTTTTCGATTTTATTTTGCGTCTAGTTCTATTAGATATTCCTCTTGGTAGTATTAGTATATCTTCATTTTTAGTCTCTTGATTTGATGAGTTTTTTCCTTTTTTTAGTAATGAGCCAGTTTGTTCCATTTCATGATCCTCATTCTCTTTATCGAGAATATTGTTGTAGTCAATAATCTGTAGTTGTATTTGATTCGTTTGCTGATAATAGTTCTTGGATTTTATTTCCAATGGCCGATGTTATGTCTGTTATTGTTTGATTGTATTCTATAATTGGTTTATTAGGTTTAACTAATTCATTATTCAAATTTATTTGCATAGTAACAGAAGAGCAATATAATGTGGAATTTTTATTACGTTGATTGTATAAAGAGATAGCTGTTTTCTTATTTGCTTTTTCCAATATTATAATTGTCTGTAATTCTCTTTGGTATTTCTTATCCCCTGCAGAGTGACCGTTATTTTGTTTACAGTTTTGCCAACATTTTGGCTCTTTACAAATTTTATTTATTTCATTGTTAAGAAGATAATTATTAGAGCATTTTGGGCATGTTTTATTTTTTTTTTTTTTATAAAGTTTGTCTATATTACCGTTATGGTGAAAACAATTTTTTCACCTTATGGGATGTATGGCCGAATTTCAAACCGTTTATATCCAATGCTTAATTCCGGCGGGATGGTAGTGGTCCCAAAAAGTAACAATTACCAGACCAGTTTCCTCAATGTTCTCTTTAACTTTTTTCTTGATTTTTTCTACCAAAAAGTAACAATTTCCAGACCAGTTTCCTCAATGTTCTCATTAACTTTTTTCTTGATTTTTTCCTAAGCTCATTAAGGATTTCGTCTTCTTCTACTTCACGCAAATCGTTGGAGTAGATAACTGCTTTGGCGTAATTTAGAGTTATGTAATGTTACGTCTTCTTCTATATAATTTTTAATATTTTTAAGTTGTATAAGCTTATCTGCCTGATGGAAACTCTTTGTTGGGACTAAAACTGTCCCATTTCTCAGCTTTTTACATTAGGCAACCTCGCCACCACATGTATTTTATACTAAATATGGAGACACTTTTAAAATAGAATCAGAGCTTTTGCATCTTGAGATGACCAAAAATTTAGGACCAGGTGTTGTTATGGTAATTTTTCTTGATTTGTCTTAAGCAACAATGTATGGAACACTAACTGCATTGTCATCCATAGTAGCACCCAAATAACGTTTTTAGTTCAATTAAATTCTTAATCACGATTTTCCATTTATGGACGTTTTCCTTTTTTTTTTTTTGAAGAAAACATTTCACAAATAAAAAAAGGTGATCCCGTACATTAATTAATCTCTTAATTTTTGAGATACTGGCGATGTTCCAAATAAATGTTCTTTTTGCTCTGCGATGCATAGTTTTCGAGAAAAATGTGATCTAAGAATCTAGCCAATTAAGTAGAAGTTTAGAACCGGTATTAGGGTAATGAGGGTAAGTTTTGATCAATGGTGCAAACATTTTTTTCTCTAGCTCGTTTAGTTTTCGAGATACCGACGTTTTAAATTTCATTTAGGCAATTTTTGAAAAAAAAAAATTCTCAAATTATAAAAATGTCCGCTATTTTCAGTTTTCGTGATACAGGCGAAGTTCCAAATAAATGCTCTTTTTGCTCTACAATGCTTAGAGCGTTTCCATTCATTCTCCAGACACGAAAACAAATCGTCTTTGTTGGAAACTCGTTTTGATCCAACATTCCATCTTCAATATTAAAAATAAATTTTCAATTGGGTTCAAATCGTGCGATTGGGCCGGCCAATCAAGCACTTGAATCCCTTTCGATTGTATCCATTCCTTGACCAACTTCGATGTGTATTTCGGATCGTTATCATGTTGAAACACCCATCGAAGTGGCATGTTCCACTTGGCATATGGCAACATCTTAGATTCTTAAATGTCCCTATACACAAATCTGTCCATTTTGGTAGAAATTCTGTGGAACGGCTCTAGAACATGACCTGAAAAACAGGTTATGCCGCCCCCATGCTTGACAGTCTTTTTACAATATCGGGGCTTAAGCCTTTCACCAGTATTGCGTCTCACACGGCATAAATCAGAATTGAACAAATTAAATTTGCTTTCGTCGCTAAATAGCACACTTTTCCACTTTGTAACTGACCAATCAAGATATTTTTTTTGCTAATTCGAGTCTAAAAAAGGGTGCATTAATGGTTGACTTGTATAGCTTAAAAATACTTACCGCTTTTTTGCGTGACGTTTTGTAAGAAGAGGTTTTTTGGAAGCTGTATAACTTTTCAAACCAGTCGTGTTTTTCAGGTCATGGTCTAGGGCCGTTCCACAGAACTTCTACCAAAATGGACAGATTTGTGTATAGGGACATTTAAGAATCTAAGATGTTGCCATATGCCGAGTGGATAACGATCCGAAACACACATAGAAGCTGGTCAAGGAATGGATACAATCGAAAGGGATTCAAGTGCTTGATTGGCCAGCCCAATCGCACGATTTGAACCTAATTGAAAATTTATTTTCAATATTGAAGAGGAATGTTGGATCAAAACGAGTTTCCAACAAAGACGATTTGTTTGCGTGTCTGGAGAATGAATGGAAACGCATAGATCCAAAAATAATTGATAATTTTATAAAATCTATGCCGCGTCTGTGCGCCGCAGTAATAAAAAGTAAGGGTTATTATAACAAATATTAAAAGTTTCTTATGTTTTGCCCAGTGAATTTTTAAGTATTTTTTTGTTGTACTATAAAAAACGTTAGGTGAGAGATAACCAATTTTTTGTTTTTTAATTTTGTATGACACAGTTATTAATAAAACTGCATTAACACATTGAATTGAAATATGTTCATTTAAAAATAATTTGCCTCAGAGCTAAAATCAAGCAGTGTTTCTTAGGTTTTGCCCCATACTGTATGTTCATATCTTATACTTCGAATACTTTAAATATGTTTTTTGTTATGTACTCGTACCACTAGATTCGCGGTAATCGAATAAGGTTTAATTATGTTTGATCAGAGTTCGAATCTGTTTGTATCCGTCTACCATTTAAATGTGACAAAACTGCGCTAATTTTATGATATTTTTCTAATTGATTTTTAGATATTTGAATGAATTATTTGCGATTTCAAAGGAAATTAGTTAACGTATTTAATTTCTCATGTGCAATTTATAATAAACATTTCATTGTTTCAATTTAGTAAGATTTGCGAAAAGAACTTTTTAAAACATTCACTATGAAAAAAGCATGAATTTTTTTTTTATCATTAGTTCTTTACAGGATGATGTGCTTATGGCTAAAATGTCGTGCAATAAAACTCATTTTCAAAAAGTTGTCGCTTAAACTCTAATTCGAGCTAAGCATCAATTTACATATCTAGTTTTTTTTCTCTTAATTTTGTAAAATCTTTTTTTAATAAAACAAATATATATATATATTTTTTATTAATTTTCAGGTTCCTCAATATATACTAGATGATGCTTATCGTCGTCGTGAATACTGTAAAATTATTTGTACTCAACCCAGACGTATTGCAGCTATATCTATTGCAAAACGTGTTTGTAAGGAACGTAATTGGCAAGAAGGATCCTTAGTGGGTTATCAGGTAATTCATCTAATTGATTTCTTAAGCGCAAATTTAAAACAAATTATTTTTATATGTATCTATTGACAACAATATAGGTTGGTCTTCATGCCAGTTTAAGTGAAGATACTAGACTTTTATATTGTACAACTGGTGTTTTATTGCAAAAATTAATACGTGAAAAATCTCTGGGAAATTGTACTCACATAATATTGGACGAGGTTCATGAAAGAGATCAAGACATGGACTTTTTGTTGATTGTAGTAAGACGTTTCTTGAGCACCAATTCCAAACATGTTAAAATTATTTTAATGTCAGCTACAATAAATACAATAGATGTAAGTTTTAAAAATATATTTACAAAATTTATAAATTAATTCAATTTTGTTTTGGCTTAATAGTTTTCAAATTATTTTAAAATAAAACTTGAACCAGCCCCAATTTTAAAAGCAGATGCTAGACGCTTGTTTGAGGTTAAAGAATTTTATTTGTGTGATTTGGAACGCATTAATAGCACGGTAAGATTATAAAATAAATGCTTTTCTTTTTATTTAACTTTTTTTTTTTCAATATCTGCAGAACCATGAAATTGATGTTTGTGATCCTGGCATTGCACATGTAATGTATAATATAGCTTTAAAACTAGTTATAGTCATAGATAATATTGAAAAACAATATGCCGCTTTAAATTTGGATACTTCAACAAATTCTTCCAATAAAACATCTATATTAATATTTTTACCCGGCATTAATGAAATTGATCAAATGTGTAAAAAATTAGAACAGCTTAATGATTCGGAGGAGTAAGTATAATATACAAACGTTTTAGCTTTTAAACATTCCTTTTGATTTTTCATATTATAGAAATAATGCCAAATTAGAACCCATACGTTTACATTCATTAATTTCTCCGGATGAACAAATTAAAGTATTTCACCCGTCTCGCTACGGCTTTCGTAAAGTTATATTATCCACTAATATAGCAGAAAGTTCTATTACAGTACCAGATGTCAAATATGGTAGTTGAAACTGTTTTTTTTTTTCTCTTCCAATACATTATTAATATTTGTTTCTATTTTAGTAATTGATTTTTGTTTAGCCAAATCCTTGGTTACGGATACCGCTTCAAATTTTACTTCTCTACAATTACATTGGGCATCCCGTGCCAATTGTAGACAACGTGCTGGTCGTGCCGGTCGTGTTATGAATGGCAGAGTTTATCGTTTAGTACCCAGACATTTTTATGAGGCATTTATCTATAACTTTTTTTGTTTATAATCAAATATTTGTGTTAATTTTGTATATTTATTTGCTTTAGAATTACATGGACGAATTTAGTATGCCAGAAATGTTACGTTGTCCTTTGGAAAATGTCACATTGAGAGCAAAACTTCTTGATATGGGTCCTCCACCCGATATTTTGGGCTTAGCTATGAGTCCTCCCAATTTAAGTGACATTCAAAATACTATATTGACTTTAAAAGAAGTCGGTGCTTTATATACCACTGTTAATGGCACTTATTCAGTACAGGATGGCGATTTAAGTTATATGGGTCGTATAATGGCTTCTTTACCCTTGGATATACGTCTAACACGTTTAATTGTATTGGGCTATATATATAGCGTATTAGAAGATGCTGTTATAATTGGTAAGTATTGTTAAGTGTTTCGATTTTTTATTTCTTATAAATTTCTACGATTTTTTTAAAATAGCTGCTGGTTTAAGTGTTCGTTCCATATTTAGATTTCAAGGACCAACTGCTCAGAGCGATTGTGGTGCATATATACAAAAGTTGATGTATGCTGATGGATCGGGTTCTGATTTATTTGCTACTTTAAGAGCATATAAGGTAAGTTGTTCAAAAAAAACATATTTCATTGTGTACCTGTCAGAGCTGTAAATGAATCATTATTTTTTAATTTCAATTCATTACGAATTTGAATTGAATTTTGAATTAATTCTTTTCACTTAAAAAAAGAATTGAATGAAATTTAAATTAATTCAAATGAATTTGGCAAACATAAATTGGAATTAATTTCCAATTCAAATGAATTCTTCGAAATGAATTGCAATTCATTTCCATTTCAAATGAATTGGCGAAATGAATTGCAATTCATTTGAATTGAATTGATTTTGAATTAATTCAAATGAATAAGAAAAATAATTGCAATTCATATTAATGAAATGAAAAATTAATTGCAGTGAATCAAAGTAAACATGGTGTTTGGAGTTTGTTTCTTCAAGTATTACTTATTTTGGTTATGACATACGCTAAACAACAAAACACGTTTAATATACGACAGTTAATAGTTTATGAAATTTCTGAAAATTGAAAAGTGATTTACACAACAAGTCCTACAACCTACTGTAAAACACTATTTTTATATTATTTTTACTTTTGTTATATTTTGCATACATTTTTATTAACTATTGTTCATTATGTTCCGAGTCCATTTTACAGGAATCAAGTTATATTGAATTGAAAAGAAAAATACATTTTATTTTTTATTACAAAAATAATATATAACTAACTTACTCATTTTAATTAATTTAAAATCAATTCAAGTCAAATGAATTGGAAATGAATTGCAATTCATTTCTTCAAACTCATTTGAATTGAAAATGAATTACAATTCATTTTGCCAAATTCATTTGATTTGGAATGAATTGCAATTCATTAAAGTCAAATATCATTCAATTCGTTTTTTTTGGCGAAAAGAATTAACAAAATTGGTTATCGTATGACACGAGGTTTTTTAAAATTTTTTTTTCAATTTTTGATTATGTTCCTAATTTAAAAGTGTGTTTTTTCGAAAAAAATATTGACTTTAAAAATTCATAAAAAATCGAAAAAAAATTTAAAAAAAAAGCTCGTGTCATACGATAGCGAATCAAGTTTAAAAAAATACAAAAAAAAAAAAATTTCGTCAAAAAATGAACCCGCTAGTGCCGCAACCAGTACGAAAAACATGGTTTCGAGATAAACGCGTTCAAACGCGGTAGCAAGTAAAACAAGTATATACCAGCTGCCGTACGTAGGTAGCGCGGAAATTAAAAATGCGCTCTCACTAATCCGGCTGTAACTTTTGAACCCGTAGGAATTTTTCCATGACATTTTTTTTCTTAGAATCTTAAGAATATTTACTAAAATACAAAATTATAAAAAAAGTCGATTTAAAAAAACGGCCAATGTCATGTCCCCCTTAAAGTAAATATTGCGCATATAAAATATAGGGCAAGGATAATGTTTAACAAGCTGTAACTTTTTTATTTCTGCGATTTTTTCACCAAAATTTTCATAGCATATAGAAATAAGTTCAAACTATTGAGATATGAAAAATCTTAAGCTAGTAAATTCCTTAATATCATTTGATAGTTTGATTAAGCAATTTTTTTTTTGTACGGAATTTAAGGTTTTATTCTGTATAATTGTTTTAAAAGTATAATTTATACTTTTGTTGCCATCACTTTCATTTCAAAGTATATTTGTAAACAAACTAATGATTCGATTTCTCTAATATTTTGTACACATAATCTGACGACTTTCTAAAAAATAACTTGAACCAAAAAAAGTTCACTTGAAAACACAAAAAACAGTTATAAGCGATCTGTGTCGGGAATTATTCGATTTCACTCCTTAATTTAAATTTAACTGTACGTTAAAATTCAATTGGGCTCTTAGCAATCGGACCATAATATCTAGCCCTCTGTATTAAATTTAACAAATTTATTTTACTGAATTGAATCGTCTCAAATTATATCAAACTCAATGTATTATAATCCATTTATATACAATACAATCCACCATTTTTCATATCTAATTGTATTTCAATTAGATATAAGGCTATATCAAATATGATACATTTCTTTGTTGCATCATATTAATTTTTTTTTTAATCGTGTGTTTACTTAAAAATTATTGTTTTGGTAGTTGTTTATTAAAGTACTTAAATAACTGCTTCAAACGACTGTTAAAAATAACTGCTTCAAACATCTGTTGAACAGTAATTTTCTTAAGAGGTTTTTTTAAATAACTGTCATAATTGTCGTTTTGCATTATTTCATAGAAAACAACTATAATTGCAGTTAAACACAACTCCTACGGATTACTACACAAACAACTGACATGTAGTAATTTTTGGTTTTTTTTTTTTTTTAGATGTGGTTAACTATGCGTGAAGGAAATAATATGCACGAAGGGGAAGCTGAATCTGATTGGGCAAAACGGTTTTACATCAATTTACGTTCCATCAAGGAAATGTATTTGTTAATACAGGAAATAAAAGAACGTTTGGTCGGTTTTCGTTTTAAAGAACAAACTTCTCATCAACGTGTACATTGGATGGATCGTGAAAAAACTATAATCTTAAAAATTATAACAGCTGGTGCATTTTATCCCAATTATTTTACACGTTCCAATTTAAATGATACAGATCGTGAACGTAGTGTCTATCACACACTTTGTGGCAATGATCCATGTAGTACAGTATATTTTACTAATTTCAATACTCGACATATTGGTGAATTATATAAACGTGCGATTAAGAATTTATTCAATGAAGTTCGCATTCAAGCAAAGGATATCGTTGTACGTTTTCAGCCGGGATCTGAAAGAGTTTTTGTTACATTTAAAAATGATTCGGAAGATGAATACGAAGATTATAATAATCGTTTGCTGGTACCGGGAAAAGTACGTCCGCAGGTTTATAAAGCAGTAAGAATGCGTATGTCCAGGACAAGAACATCAATAAATGTTATGGAGTAAGTTATTATTATCAGACTTAGTCCGAGTTTTTGGGATGCCGGTGAAACTAGGTTTAGTTAAACCGAAAACGAACTTTGTCTGCCATTTCAAAGTTTATTAACAAACATTTGCCGGAACAACGTTTTCTAGTTCAGAACTTTGGTCTTTACTGAAATAAAACATATAAAACATATAAATAAAAAAAATTCCAATAGCAGTATTCCAGTTACAAACTGCGTTAAACTAAGATTAAAGATGTATATTACATTCTAAAAACTCGGCCTTAGAATATAAATTTTGTGCAAATTTAATTAACATTTTATTATTTGTTATAGACCACGTTTGGGACTTAAATATGCTGAAGAAAAAGGCATTGGTTGTATAGTTGAAGGTGAATGGAAACCAATAAAACAGTCTTTAAAACATGCGGATTTAATAGTTTTACCATCTGTATTTAAAAAGAAAATAAGAGGACAAATAACACACGTAAGCTTTTAAATAAAACTTAAGAAGAGTGTTTTTTATGGTACTGAACGATTTTTTCTATTTAGATTGAACATTGTAGTAAATTCTTTTTTCTACCTATTTCCGAAACTGAACGTTTACGTGATATACATGATGCTTTAAATGATCCTCGAGAACTGAATGCAGGACGTTTTCAAACTCCAGCTTCTGTAGCTAAAGGCATGATTTTATCTGCACCACTTAATGATAAATATCGTAGAGCCAAAGTTTTGAAAGTTATTTCAAGTGCTAGAAATCATTTACAATTTGAAGTAAGATTTCACCTCTAACATAAGCACGAGATAATAGTTTCTAATCTTTTCATTTAATTTTATTCCTTAAGCTGTTCTACATTGACAATGGCTGCATAGCGACGGTTAATTTTGATGAGTTACGATGCTTTTCCGATAAACTTGCAAAATTATCCGAAATACCACCGCGTATATTTGAATGTCGTTTGGCTATGGTTCAACCCTCAATGGTGTGCTCTCCAAGTGGAAAATGGACTGAAGATGCCAAAGAACTTTTGCAAGATTGTGCTAATACTGGTGTGGTTGAAATTGAAATATTCTCTGTGGTGGAGGCTGTAGCTAATGTTATTATTAAAATAGATCATCATACTACTTTTAATGATTTATTAGTAGATAAACAATATGCTCGTCAATCAGAGGAAAATTATCTATCAAAGGTAAGTCAAAATATTTGATTTATAAAGTCAATAATTCAAATTTCGGAATTAAATAAATATTAGCCGAATTCATGTAATGTCGTATATGGTGTAAACATAGTATTTTTATAACATTAGTGTCGTAAATGTTTTGCCAATTCTGTAAAGTTTTTAATACAATTTGTTTTGTATTTTTATTTGAATATTTTAAACATTTTAAAACTTAAAAAAATTTAATTGTTTATAATAAAATACGAATATTTTCGAAAGAAAAAAAAAAACGTAGAATTTACGATGAAACGAAGGAATTATATAAAAACTGCGCAAACAATTTTATTTTCCATACCTGCAAATATGCTTTGTGTACTTATACATCAAATACATGTACACCAAAGTACGAAGAACCAATATGCTAAACATGCAGTTTCTGATGGTACTGAAATTACTCCACAATTTTCTCTAAAAGATGCCTGTACACAAACAAATCTACAATAAGCAATGGTATGAAGGGATTCCTGTATACAGGGAAATATCTACGATGAAAGGTGCAACATTTTTTAATTTTTTCCCCTAATTAACAACCGACCATTAGCCACTTACTCAACAACTACACACCTCATCATTATTTCATAAGTCAAAATCATATGTTTCTCAAACTCAACTTTTAAAATACATATTACCATAATCATTAGACTAAAGTGCTACGTCAGAACTGTGCATCATCACACATATCTTATTTTTAATGCTAAATGCTACAACGCACCACAAAATTTAACAAGAGACTATCAGCCATTTTACAAAAAAAAAAAAAAAAACAACTTTGTGTTTTAAATTAAACTGATTTTACATATTTTGAAAATGCAAAATTAAATGAACCTTATAGTACCAACAAAAAATTACAAGTTGTGCATTAATCTACGGATTCATCAAGTCCTGGCATATATAGTATCTAAAAGATTCATTAAAAACCGAATAATTATCGAAAAATTCGGAAACCGGTTTTGCTAACTCTAATTTAAACTTTCAATAAAAGGTAAAGCACCTCTTATTAAAATGTACCTTATATTAAAAAGTACCTTATATTAAAAAGTACCTTATATTAAAAAGTACCTTTTATTAAAAAGTACCTTTTATTAAAAAGTACCTTTTATTGAAAAGTACCTTTATTAAAAAGTACCTTTTATTAAAAAGTACCTTTTATTAAAAAGAACCTTTTATTAAAAAGTACCTTTCATTAAAAACTACGTTTTCTTAAAAAGTAAATTTTATTAAATAGTACTATTAAAAAATATCTTCCACTCATGGTTTCAGTACATAATTCAAATTTTCTTGTTTTTTAAGACTGATCATGATTACCGACTACGCAAACAAGCATTAGCCAGTCGTTATCTTGATGAAGATCACATCCGTCAAAATGAAGAATATTTACTTTCTATACAACCAACCATCGATATTGATGTCGATCCACCACCACGTGAACTTTGCAATAAAATTATTAAATTACGTGGACCATTTTCTCCTTTGGAAACTAAAATCTTTTCGGCAATACGTGCCGGTACATGGAAATGTGTACAAATTGAAAGAGAATCTGTTAATTCTGTACTTCTTGATACGGATCCTCAGGATGTTCACGAACGTTTGCTAGTATCAGCTGGTATAACAGAAACTCAATCGGGAGATACCATAGTGGCACGAAGTACTACCTTAATGCCAAATATACATGGATTCGGTGCATTGATGACAATGTTGTTTTGTCCCACCATGCAAATAAAACGTAATAAAAGTTGTACAAAATACGTGGCCCTTTTGGCGGGTCTAGGTTATGATGAACAAACATATAAGCCACTATACGGTGAACATGATGTGGTATTAAATTTAGATGTTGAAATAAAAACTGAAGATTTTGAAATGGTAAATATTTACAAAAAATTTCAATTATTTGAACAATTTATACAAATTTGAGTAAAAACTTAAATTTTTTGCATTAATTTTGTTTAAGATCAATCAATTACGCTATTCTATGGATGCTATATTATTTACCGATCCTGGTGATGAATTTCCTAATATTTTGCCTAAACAAATGGGTGATTTACAAGCTAAAATTAAAGAAATTATTATCAAGTAAATATTAATTTATAAATTTCTATTTCTATTTTATTCATACGTAATTTTCTCATATTCTCTCTAGACTCCTTAGTAAAAATCGTAAATATATTGAAACACATAGCGATAATAATGATAATGTGTGGGAATATCATGAACATAGCGAAATTTTAGAAACTGTTGGTGTCCATGGAAAACGTTCTATATTTCCTATGCTATCTGCTTTACGTTTATACGATGAACAATATGATCGTATACAATCATTGCAATATCATTGTGAAGAATTACATAATTTAAGACAATTGTAAGTTGAAACAATTTTTTGTTTGTTTTTGAGCATTTCCATTTAATTTTAACGACTTATTTTACGATGGTCTCCGATTTTGATTAAATTTGGTGAGTATGTTTGGCAGTGAACGCATATTTTTAAAACGATTTCTTTATTTTGAAAACTGTGGTAACCCCAAAGCTTTAAATTATCGCAAAATTGGGGGTAAATCATTTCAAAGGTCATAACTTTTGTTGTGTAAAAGATATTGAAAAAATTATGTTTTGCATACGAATAGTAAACATTTTGGGGTTCAGAAAATTAATAAAAACATTCATTAACTTTTTAAAATATTTTTTTTATAAACAAAAAAAAAAAATCGTAATTCTTTTTTGAAAAAATCCCCTTTACATTTCTAAACATGTGTAATATGTTTATGGAAATTGTGTTTTTTTAACTTTTTTTATAGCAAATTGACATCCCGATGAAAAAAGTTACGATATAGGTATATATAGTCATATATATAATTCCATATCACATCATATATCAGGTGATCCGAAAAATGGCATACATAACCTTATCTCATGAGATCCCATGGGATCTCATTTGGTATAATTTGATCCGAAAAATGGGTCTATCTAATTTGATCAAGTTATATATAATTTGATACAATTTGATCTTCATAAAATTCATTTCACATTTCAAATAATAATAAAAAAAAAAAATTATGTAAACTAATGAGTTGGAAAATTAAACAAGATTGATTTAATTTTTTGTTGATTGTTTCTTTGTTTTCCAATTATTTTGTAAACAACTGAATCGATCGCTTATAGGCAGAATTAGTTTGTACGTTCTGTTCTGTTACGAATCAGCTGTTTTGTTTCTGTTCAATTGAAAGTCTGTATGTGTGGTTAGTTTTCACTTTTTCGTTCTGTTCTGTTGCGGACAATTCTATTGAAAATAGAATTTAACGTTAAGTGACAGCCTAAAGTGCGTATGTATTGGTTTGTTGTAAAATTTTTTTTTCAATATTTGAATCAGGAATGATAAAGTTGGTTCTTTAGTACTTTTTATGGTACTATTTGAACCTCAAATGTACCATGATACTCCTATGACTTATTTAGTACGATTTACAAATTTTTCTATGTATGAATTTATTGGTCCCTTTTAAATTCAATAATTATTAATTCGATTTGCAGTCCCATATGAACAATGAATTAATTTGGAACCAAACGCTGTGAATTCAATCACATGAATTCACTGAGTGCGACTGATTACAGATGATTATATTAGAGTTTTAGTAATCGATTAAACCAATTATTGAATTCAATCACTAAGGGTTATAATTATTATTAACTAATTTTGATTTTCAAAAAAGTAAATAATAAAAATCTTATAAAAATGTGAAATTGACTATTAGCAGCGTGTTTTTAAAATCGAATGAGTTCACGAACAATTTTGTTTGCAACCAATCACAAGAATTCGCAAAAAACTGTGAGAAACTTAATTCAATACAGCAAGATATTAATAGCACATTCAAAAAATATTAAAAATTTGGAGAATTTAAGAAAAAATCTCAAAATTTTAATAATTTTTTAAATCAATATCGGCTAATTTTCTTAGTACGCACTGCTCATTTTTACATAGCTTTATGTACATTTTTCCGAAAAGTTTGGTATTGAAAATGAGCAAAATCGGTCCAGCGGTTCAAAAGTCATTAGTGACAATGTGAAAGTACCTCTAAATTTTTCATACAAATTGGTGTATAATGCACTGTATATTATTAGAATTCATTGTAGTGTCTGGTGTATAAAATATAACGTCATATTTTTCCACCAGACGCTAAGAGGTTAATAATATTTAAAATTCACCGCAAATTTTTTTTCTCCACAAAAAAAAATTTTTTTCACCTCAAAAATAGTTTTGTTACCTCAAAAATGTTTTTCACGACACAATTTATTTTTTTACAGCCAAAAAAGTTTTTCACCTCAAAATTTTGTTTTCACATCTTAACATATTTTTTTTTTTAATATATTTTTGTTGTTTTATTTGTTATTGTTCATTTTGGAGGGTACAAAGATTTGTTAATTTATATTTATATTTAATTTTTTTTTTTTTTTTACTTTTGATGCCGAAAAAGTACTATTTTATATGCAGGTTGGTACTATTTTAAAATCGCATTTATCATCCCTGATTTAAATGTTTTTGGTTGGAGTTTCTTTACAGCTGATTCCTTTCACAGAAAAAGTAATTACAAAATATTACCTACAGAACAGAACGACACAGAACGGCAACAGAATGAGGCCTTAAGTGTCTTCAGAAGACTCACATCTCTCTCTCTCTTAGCTTTCGATAGATGCAACATAAAAAGTTGTTATTGTACGTTGTAGTTTTTGGTTTGATTATTAAGTCATTAAGGCCGAGTTTTTGGGATGTAAGTTAAACTTGGTTTAGTTATACCGATGATGGATTTTGTCTGCCATGTCTAAGTTTATTAACAAGCATTTGTCGGAACAACTTCATCTTGTTTGGCATTGTGGTCTTTATTATTATAAAACAGAATAAATCACATTTCAGAAGCAGTATTCCATTTAAAAACTTCGTTAATCTAAGTTTAAAGTTAATATACATCCTAAAAACTAGGCCTAAGTGTTTAAGAAAATTTTAAAAATTTATAGAAACATATTTGATATACTTTTTATTAAAAATAAAAATTATGTTTTTTCGACCTTTAATTGTGCAATGAAAATGAAAATTATTCAGGTGCGTGGCCATACTCTATATTTCTTTATTAGGTTATTGTCCTAACAAATAATGTATAGAGTTTTTGTTTTCAAATTTATTAATTGACCACTTTCAGGAATGTGTTGATAGATCTATTTCGGGAATTTTCTAGGTTCCCATCATCAGAACACGTTTTGAAAGAAGTGACAGTCCCATGCAAAGCATCAAACATTCATATAAACTAGTTTTCTCACTAAATGAGAACTAATATATGAGCTCAAAGTTAAAGATTATCACAATTGATCAAAAATAAATTGAAAACTTGTTTGTTATATATCTTGTTTGTTATATATCTACCTTTGGTAGATATATAATACAAGCTTTTTTTTTTATTCATTTATTTCAATTAACCGAGCCCTTATGGGCCATATACGGCTAATAGTATAATATAATGTGCAAAAACAATGTAAAAAACACTTAAATCTAAAAATAATGATATTAACAAATTCACTTACTTTAAAGATTTTATTAAAATTTAATATAACAAGGAATAATATTAAGCTTATTGATTTGCAAAGTATTTCAGAAAGAATAACTTAGCTCTAGGAAACGTAAAAGAAAAAGTTTTTAAATTATTAGAAAGAAAGTTCCACACTCTTGAAATTCTAACCACAAAAGAACGTTCAAATATCGAAAGAATAATTCTAAGTATAATGATTTGGGGTGAGCGAGTAGACCTTGAAAAAATAAACTTATCATACAAATTGCGTGGGGTTTTAGTAGAAATTATTTTATAAAATAACAACAGCAATCTTAACCGAAAATACTAGCGGTATTCGCTCTTGGTAGCAAACTACCCTTGCAGACCTTTCAAAGCTTGCAGATCTTGTATAAATACAAGAGTATGCAAGACCACAACAACAAAATACATGAAATAAAAATATGCAAGACTTTTATTTATATACAAGACGAAAACCTATTGCATATTCTGGGTCTTGCAAACCTTTCAAACTTACAATACTTACCATCTTTTAGTGAGAGAACTGAGAACACTGAGAACGAAGAATAATGCCAACCTTTTTTATTTAAAAAAAATCGCTAAAGTCTACTTAAAAATAGCTAGAAAATACATTTTCGTTAGAAATTAGCTATTTTGTCAACATTGAAATGCTTGGGTTGTAAACATACAATACACACAAAAAAAAGACGCTCACGCTTTGTAGCATAAAATCATAGTATTAATGCAACCCTTGCATAAATGCTATCAAGAGTGAATACCGCTACTGTACAAATGAGAATCCAAAAAACAATTTGACATGTGATGAGATGAGATGTGATCACGTACCTTCAGACCATATACATATCTTACTATTCTATTTACAACTCTCCGAATGTTTTTAAGATTAGTTCGATTCGTTGCCGAATAGATTTCAATACCATAATTTACAATTGATAACAGAAGTGTATGTGCCACAATAATTCTAACTTTCTTAGGAAGATTATACTTTAAACTGTACAGTTTTTTTAAGGTAAAATTTACTTTAGAAATTATTACACTTATGTGTTTATTAAATAAAAGTTTGCTATCAAGAACTATACCCAAACATCGCATGTTTTCCACAACGTCAATATCACAAGCGTTAAATTTAATTTTCAAAATAGATGTATTTTTAATACCGAAGCACATTGTCTTAGCTTAGCTTTTTGTGTTTTCTCCTTTTTATTTTCACACTTGTATTGTTTTGTTTAAAAAAAGATGTAAAGGGGGAGTAAACAAGACCGTACTTTGTCTTTTATACAAGTTTGATATAATTTTTATTAAAAATAAAAGTTATGTTTTTTCGACCTTTAATTGTGCAATGCAAATGAAAATTTCTTTATTAGAATATTGTCCTAACAAATAATCTATAGAGTTTTTGTTTTCAATTAATGAATTTAAAAACAAAAACTATAGATTATTTGTTAGGACAATATCTTAATAAAGAAATATATAACATGGCTCGAACTTGAATAATTTTTATTTTCAATTTAAAGAAACTCTCATAAATTCAACCAAATTTAAGTCGAGACCTGCTTTTTTAACAATCCTACTTATCAGATTGAAGACAAATGATTTTGATAAAAAAAAGTTAATTTCTCGAGATAAATATCGCATATTATGTTTTTCTTCGGCAAATCTGATTCGGTAATTTTTTGCTATAAAACTTTTTACCTTTGGGCTTTTGATTGCTTAGTTTAAGATTTTCTGACTTGAAAAGTTTTTTTTTTACTTATTGTGTGTTCTCTGATAATTATATTTAAAAGTGATAGATTTTTTTCGTGTATTTCTACCATGTACAAAAGTGATCGAAGTTTTCTTTTTAATTTTAACACATAGATTGATATAGAATTCTATGTGATAACATACATATCGCACTTGATCAACAAGAGGGTATTAACTCAAAATTTCAAAATTTTCAGTAAGAGTCAAAAAACTGTTTATGGCCACATTTTAACAGAATTTAAAAATTCAAACATATCATAATAAGCTAATTCCATTTGAAAACATATATACATTGTTTTTGTTTTACATTTTACCACTCATTGCAAAAAAAAATCTATTTTTTGAGTTAATACCATTTTTTTGAAATTTTATCGATTTAAATTTATAGAATAAAACGAATTTTATCAACAAAACAGTATCAACTCAAAATACAACCAAATATAAATAAAACAGTTTGATTATTTTTAACATAAATAAAGGCTTAAATCAAAATAATACCTTTTTTATGAAAATATACGATTCATTTCTATTTGAACTTTTGTATTAACTCGAAATAATAAATTTTTGTTGAAATAAAGGTAATCACTACATTATCATGAAAATGGTCTCAAAAGTGGTTTTCGAGATGAAAGAGTAATCGGAATACGTTGAAATTTTTACAATAGATAGATATTGATGTTGTTAGTTGATTTCTTGAAAAAAGTGAAATTTTAAAAATTTTGAGTTAATACCCTCTTGTTGATCAAGTGCGATATATAATTATAATATAAAAATTATAGAATTTGTTTAGTTTTACTGTTTTATATGTACTTATATATAATTATACAAGGAAGTATATACATATGAATGATATAGCTAGCTATATCAATTATATATGATGAGATAAAAAATTTCAACTTATATATATGTAGATATAATGATACATGATTATATATTTCGCCATATTAGAAATGTTCGTAAGTATGAGATGTAAGTATATATTTTTACATATGGCCACATATAGAATAAGATACCACTATATCATGCTATATACGACTATATTTAAACTTTTTTCGTCGGGATACTATATATTATTTAGATATCCCGAAAAGTAGTAGAGATTCCACTCTAAAACTTTTAGGGTGTTTAGAGCACGCGTTTAGTAATTTGTATAAAGAATATAAAAAAATTAAAGGGTATTTTTTTTTTTGATTGATTTTGATTTTTTGCTTTATATTTTAAAATTTTTTTTTAGTTTTATTTTATAAAATTTCTTAACCCTAAAATATTTACTATTCCTGTACCAAAATATTTTTTTTCAATATCTTTCACACAGCAAAAGCTATGACCTTTTGAATAATGTCAGAACCCTTACTTTTGCGACATTTCAAAGCTTCAGGGTTGCCACAGTTTGCAAAATAAAAATTCGTTTTAAAATTATGCGTTCACTGCCAAACATGCTAGTCAAATTTTATCAAAATCGGATACCATAGAAAAATTAGTCGTAGCAATAAAATGAAAATGCTCTATTGTAATAATGATTAATTTTTAATTTGTTTTTTTTTTTTTATTTATTTTTTTGTTTTCTAGTGATGGTTCTATGCAACCTGTAACATGTCGCTTATGTAATCAACCTTTGGAAAATGTTGTTGAATTACGTATTCATTTATTGTCGCAATTGCATCGCGATCGTGAACATCAAATACGTTTTAAGGTCTCAAGAAAGTAAAGGAATTTCTTCTAAGTTTAATTATACATTTAGGTTTTGTAAGTTTTTCTTTTATTAGCTTTAAATGAATTAAATTTTTATTTTCGCATATATTTTTTGCCTGTTTTTGGGTCCGGAGCAATGAATATTTTCTTTTATGTTTTTAATAATAAATATAAATGTGTTCTTATGTTTTTGATCAATCGAATATTAGTTTTGAGATTAACTTATTATTGACACAGTGATCCTCTTTCGACCAAGTACTTTTAAACGAACGGTCATATTTTTTTTTTCATTGGATAAAGATAAGTAAGTGATCTAAAAAAAATTAACACCTTGACTATAATCGGTAATAAACATTTTTTTGAAAGATTGTTATCCAGAGTTGCCAAACCATTTTTTAAAAAATAAATTTTGGAGCTTTTTTGTTGGGACCTTTTTTTTAAAAAATTATTTAAAAATATAAAAAAGACGAATCTTTTACATTTTTTATTGTTATATTGATGAGAAAATATGAAAATGTTTTTTTTTTTTGTTAAAAATCACCGACTGTATGTAATCTGACCGATCGGACCATAAAATATTCAAATATACAAAGTTCCAAACTTTTTTCCGTTTTTACTTAAAACATAAATAATGGTTTGTTTTATTTTAAACACTACTACACTTATACAAATTATATTAGCGGTATTCACTCTTGGTAGCAAACTACCCTTGCAGACCTTTCAAAGCTTGCAGATCTTGTATAAATACAAGAGTATGCAAGACCACAACAACAAAATACCTGAAATAAAAATATGCAAGACTTTTATTTATATGCAAGACGAAACCCTATTGCATATTCTGGGTCTTGCAAACCTTTCAAGCTTACAATACTTAACATCTTTTAGTTTTGCCGGAAAACAAAAAAAGAACAGAAATATTTACAAAAAAAACATTTAATTTTCGTGTAAAAAAAAAACAACTGATTTAACACAAATTTTTATCAAAAAACCAAACTTAAATAAAAGAAAAATACAATATTCACACAAAATAACAACAGAGTTAAAAATCCACTGAGAACGAAGAATAATGTCAACCTTTTTTATTTGAAAAAATCGCTAAAGTCTACTTAAAAATCGCTAGAAAATATATTTTCGTTAGAAATTAGCTGTTTTGTCAACATTGAAATGCTTGGGTTGTAAACATACAATACACACAAAAAAAAGCCGCTCACGCTTTGTAGCATAAAATCATAGTATTAATGCAACCCTTGCATAAATGCTATCAAGATTGAATACCGCTATTGTAAATTTAAAAAAATGTTCAAAACCACCATATTTTTCCAAAAAAGTTTAAAAATCGGCAAACCTAAAAAGAATTAAAATTTTTAAAATATCTTCAACCGTCTAGGATTTATATCCTGTGAAAGTTTCAACTTTGGTTGCTAATATTTACACCAGAGGGCGCTTTGAGCAAAAAAATTACAACAATTTCTTAAGCATGATTATATATATCGGTTTGTTTGAAAAATATCTAGCGGATCTAATAGACTGGTTCTTATTTTACGATTTTGCGATTTTTGCTGCTCCTATAGGCCAAATTTGTTCTATGTCATCTAAAAAGTCTATGGTGAAAATTTGAGCCAAATCGGATAAAGTTATAAGGTGGCGCAAATGGGTCAAAGTTTCGAGATTTTTCCAAAAATAAAAAAAAATTATTTTTTTTTAATTTTTTATTTTTTCGAAATAAAAAAAAAAAAAAAATTATTTTCGTGTTTAATTCTGTCATATTTATTCACATTTAAAATATAATAATTTTTGGACAACTATAAAGTGGTCTAATTTGGTACCAAAAATCCTATATTATTTTGGAGTATTTCACAAACCGCAAAATTTAGATAGTGAATTATTTAGGTTAGTAAAATTGCAAAACTTTAAAAAAAAATTTCTTGGTTCCACAGTATATAAGATGGGGAATTTACGAGAAAATTATTAGAATTTATCGCTTTCCCAATTTTCGTGTGCAGCGTTTTAAAAACTGCGGATTTCAAGGAAATGACATTTTTTGCATGTAAAATGTTGAAATAAATTGTGGAGAGCGTAAATTACCTCCAAATAACCAACTATTAATTTTGTATTATTCATTAGACTATAGAAGATAAAAAAAAATATTTTTTTTCCAGGGTCATAATTAACCCATTTGTATCTGAGGGTCGTAACCGGCCAAAATCGCAAAATTGGACCGTTTTACTAAAATTTTTT
Source organism: Delia radicum (assembly GCA_021234595.1). NCBI lineage: Eukaryota > Metazoa > Arthropoda > Insecta > Diptera > Anthomyiidae > Delia > Delia radicum. The sequence continues at coordinate 21,094,715 of CM037851.1, forward strand.
AAAAATAGAAATAGTTCAAAAATCATTTTGAAAATTTTTTTTTTTTTTTCTACTAGAATAGAGGTATGACTTAATGAAATATGAGATTTCTAAAAAAATGTTTACCTATTATTTCCTGATGTCAAAAATATCAAATAAATTTAAAAAATTTTCATCATATATGTCAATATAAATTAGAAAAATATAATAATATTAATTTATTTTGACTAAATTATATAAAACAAATAACTTTAATTAATTTCATTTAAATTTTAAATTATTTTAAGAAATTAACCCTTTACTGCATATTTTTTTTTTATTTGTTTTAAGATTTAAGCTAAATCGAATAAAGTTTAATTTATAATGATAAAAGGTTTTTAACGATTTTATTTACTTTATATTTACATTTGTACGCATTTTTAAGAGTTTTAAATATCATATAATATTTAAATTGATTAAAAACATTTAAGAGTTTTAAATATCATATAATATTTAAATTGATTAAAAACATTTAATTGATTAAAAACATTTAAGAAAGTCCAAACGACGAAAATATTGAAATTTCGACAACTGTTTATTAACTAAAGAAGAATTGACCTATTGCAACAACACAATTTAAAAAGAGCGCTCTACATGTTAATAAAAATACAACAAATAAAATCAACAACTTAAAACGATTTAAACAACAACAAAAAATGATTATTATTAGAGAGATCGCCAGAACTTAGCAACAGTAGATGTGATGTAGGTACTCCAGTTTTTTAAGAGGTTCACCAATTCGGAGGGAGGAAAGCAGAATAAGTGCAGCTCAAAATTTAGAGTGACCGAAAAGCAATTAAATTAAATTTTAGAACTGAAGCGCAAATGATAAACGTTGGTAATAAGAAACATTTAATATTTACAATTAAGAATTTAAAATAAAACAAATAAAAAAAAATATGCAGTAAAGGGTTAATTTCTTAAAATAATTTAAAATTTTAATGAAATTAATTAAAGTTATTTGTTTTATATAATTTAGTCAAAATAAATTAATATTATTATATTTTTCTAATTTATATTGACATATATGATGAAAATTTTTTAAATTTATTTGATATTTTTGACATCAGGAAATAATAGGTAAACATTTTTTTAGAAATCTCATATTTCATTAAGTCATACCTCTATTCTAGTAGAAAACAAAAAAAAAAAAATTTCAAAATTATTTTTGAACTATTTCTATTTTTAAAAAATTTTAGTAAAACGGTCCAATTTTGCGATTTTGGCCTGTTACGACCCTCAGATACAAATGGGTTAATTATGACCCTGGAAAAAAAATATTTTTTTTTTATCTTCTATAGTCTAATGAATAATACAAAATTAATAGTTGGTTATTTGGAGGTAATTTACGCTCTCCACAATTTATTTCAACATTTTACATACAAAAAATGTCATTTCCTTGAAATCCGCAGTTTTTAAAACGCTGCACACGAAAATTGGGAAAGCGATAAATTCTAATAATTTTCTCGTAAATTCCCCATCTTATATACTGTGGAACCAAGAAATTTTTTTTTAAAGTTTTGCAATTTTACTAACCTAAATAATTCACTATCTAAATTTTGCGGTTTGTGAAATACTCCAAAATAATATAGGATTTTTGGTACCAAATTAGACCACTTTATAGTTGTCCAAAAATTATTATATTTTAAATGTGAATAAATATGACAGAATTAAAATTTTACACAGAAAAAAAAAAATCAGGGTTCTATTAAAATATTTGTTAATCAATTAAAAATTTAATTGAATTTGGTCCTATTAAGGAAGTTGTAGAATCAATTAAAATAATATGTAACTAATTAAATGATGTAGTTTCAATTAAAACTTTAATCATATCTATTAAAAGTTTAATTGAATATTGTTTTTAACTTCAAAGTCATTTTCAATAGATACAATTAAAACTTAAATTAAAATTGCAAAAATTGGGAAAAATTCGAAGATAATAATAATTATATAATAATAATATAATAATAATATAATAATAATAATAATAACTTAAGTTCAAACATTTTAAAAAATTATCAAAATTTAAAAACTGCTATGAAAAAACTTAAGTAAAATTTGCAAAAATCGCCGAAATTTGTAAATAATTTGAAAAAAAAAAATCTAAAATTCAAATATAAAAATTTTTAAAAATCACCAAAATATAAAAAACTGCTATTGAACAAAAATGATCATAATTGAAAAAAAAATTTTAAAATTTAAAAAAAATGGCCAAAAAGTTGTGGAATAAATCTCTAAAATTGGAAAAATTTACAAATATAAAAAATGTCTATGTTCGAAAAATCGCTAAAATCTAAAAAAAAAGTCGTTAAAATTAAAAAAAATATCCGAAATTGAAAAAAAATCGTCAAAATAGAAAAAATTCCAAAATTTGAAAAACAACAATATTTAAAAAAAAAAAATTAAAAATCGCTTAAATTGTAGAAATCGACTAAATAAAATTTAAGTCCATACTCGAAAACATTTTTAGTTTTGCAGTTTTTAATTTTTTTTTTTTGGCTTTTGTCGCTTTTTTTTATTTCAATTTCGGAATTTTTTTCTAATTTTAGAGATTTATTTTTTTAGTTTTGACGATTTTTTTATTTTATTTTTGAGTTTTTTTTTAATTTTTTGGGATTTTTTTCAAATATTAGAGACTTTTTCACTTTAATCGAATTTTTTTCAATATTGGCTATTTTTTTCAATTTTGGTGATTTTTTAAATGTTGGCATTTTTTGTGTGCACCAAATTCATTTTCAATTAAACATTTAATAGATATTATTAAATTTTTTATTGAAAGTAAGTTTGAAATCAAACAAAAGTTTAATAGAACTTTGATTGACTAATCATTTTTTCTGTGTTTTAAAACCCCTTTTAAATAATCCAATTTTGTTTCAGCGGATTTCATAAAAATCGCCTACATTGTGAACAAAAATTCTCTTAATTTTATGCTAAATATCTGTTTATTAGTTAATATTATGTTTTTAAATTTTAAAAATTTATTTCGAAACGTTTAATTATACAATTATTGCCATTCTTACATTACATTTTATTCGCACAGTGTAAAATTGCGCATACTATTCAAGGGTTTACTACACAAACCACACATTTTATTCTTATATACAGAATAAATTTCAAAATTTAAAATATTCAACATATCAAATTGTATGGTGGAATGCATTAACGTATTTTCAACAATTAAAATATTTTGTTCGTTAACTTCGACTCTGCAAATAAACAAAAGTTGCAAATTTAGTAAAAATTGTATTTAAAGAAAATTTAAATGTTGTCAAATATTGTATCTTACCTAAAATCATAATTGTTGCCTTCTTCAGGATATTGATATGGTTGATTTCGTACATCTATTGCCTTTTCATCTTTATTTAGTGTTATTATAACCGGATCTTTGTCTTCTGTATTATTGGATGATTTAAAGGTAAAAAAATTTTCTCCTATATAAACTCTCAAGCCGTAATTAGAGCTTAAGCTATTTTCGGTTGAGGGCATAAGGAAAACAGCCATTTCCCGTAGAGGACTGCAATCAGCAGCCAATAACGTTAAACAGTTTTTAGCTTTAGTAACTTTGTAATAATCGGATAAATCAATTAAATAATCATCAAAACTATTGACCATACCATTAATAACAGAACATGAACCTGAAATGAAAGTATAAAGAACGATGTCGAAAAGTGGCGTTTTTTGACGACGGTGAAAGAAGTGAAAACGCAGTTGATAATTATTAATTAGAGTGTGCTGAATGCAAAAAAAACCATGGGATTGTTCACAAAAAGTACCAAAATCGTGCATACCTCTATCATAATGAAATCTCGAGACCTTTTATTTAAATCCGTTGCTACTCCACACACGTTAAAGATATTTAATTTTTTTTTTTTTTAATTATTTGGAAAAGCTGATTAGTTTTTGTTTTTAACATTTTTGTATTCTACATTTTTGTATTCTAAAAAACGTTGTCTATAAGAGTGAACATTTTAAAACTATAACTTTTAAACTCGTCCTGCTCGTTAACTATTATAGATAACAGCATGAACTTTTTTTTTAAGTATTGCACAATTTATTCTCTTTTCAAAAAATATTTTTGAAAATATTAGCAACTTATTCAAATTTAGAATTTTTAAATAAATGTAAGTTACTTTCCTGCAGGAAGCTTGGGGTTAAGTGTCTCCAAGTCTCCACTTTTGTCTACTATTTTGTTGACATTGTCAACAAAGCGTCTACACTTGTTACTTTATTAACTCACTAGTAAAATTTTTGTTCCAATGTCTACATATGGTCCCATTAGAACTAATTAGTCACTAGTGAATCTATGGTTCTTATGTCTACATGTGGTCCCATAAGAACTAACGAGTCACTAGTGAATCTTTGGTCTAATGTCTGCATATGGTCCCATAAGAACTACCTAGTCACTAGTTATTCTATGTTTCTAATGTCTACATATAGTGCCATAAGAACTAGCTAGTCACTAGTGAATCTTTGGTTCCAATGTCTACATATGGTCCCATAAGAACTACCTATTCACTACCTAGTCAATAGTTCTAATGTCACTAGTGATTTTCAATGACACGTACATGTTAAATGTCTATAGAAAATTACATTGCCTGGGGAATATTTGGTTGACACAGTCAGGGTTAATACAAAACTTACAAAAATACGTTTATTATCAAATATTTTTGTAACTATAGTAAATATCATAGTTATATGTAAGTTAGGGTGTCCCGTTAACAAAATTTTGAGTAAAAGCACTCAAATGATGCGCATTGAGAAGCTGAATATGAAAAATATAACATTTTTTTTTGGAAGGTACTTTTAGGTTCCGACACGCTATTTAATATGTAAAAAATTGTATGTTTTGTCCAAAAAAAAGTTTTCTTTGTTTCTATCGAATAAGAGCTCAAAAGCTTCGTTATTTGTAAATTTTTTTAGAACAGTTTGGGTCTACTGTAGCATTTTTAAGTTTTCAGAATACTATATATGATAATTGTAATTATTTTGACTTCTTTTTCCACAAAACGTCTTAAATGCACTTAATTAAGGTCAATATTTCAACAAAAAAAAAAAGAAGTTGTTAAGTAAAGAAAATATTTTATTATTGTGTACTAAATGAAAACCTGAAAATGCTGCGTGGACCAAAAAGAATTATAAATATTTTTCTCATTATATGCTCTACATAACGAAACTTTTGAGCCCTATTTCGATAAAAAGTAAAACAATTTTTTTTTTTTGTACAAAACATATGTACCATTTTAGATATCTTAAAACCCGTATCGGAACGTAAACTCTAAAAAAATTTCGTTATATTTTTCGCATTCAGCTCTTTATAAGTTTGATATAATTTTTGTTAAAAATAAAAATTATAGTACAGTGTTATATTAACGTCATATAGACAGTCGCAATTAATTTTTAATTAATATGCATTTGACAAATTCAATTTAGAATTGTTGAGGTTAAGAGGAAGAATAAAAATTATAAACGCTATTAATTTTTAAATCAGACTAGACTAGTTTCTGCCTTTTTTATTATGGACGATTTTTATGGTGATTTTCCATTTAAATTGTATTATTATTATTTGTGTATTTATAATTGTCTCTATATGATAAATTTTTCAACAACCTCCGGCTGTAAGAATCAAACCTGCGCTTTTCTTACATTACAAACGTAACAATACCAAGTCATGACCGTTTAGCGATCACACCCAAGTATGGCCTCGAATCTAACGCAGCTAAATTGCAGTTTTCTTTCCTATTAGTAGAGTTGTGTAGTTCGTGAACGACCTAGTTCAATTGAACTAGTCTCTTCTTTGAACTAGTGAGCTGGATCACAATTATCAGCTCTTTTAGGTCTTTCGCTCTTGTTGTCTTTTGAGTAATATTTATTTTCTTTATGTTGCTTTTGAGTTTTTTTTTTTAATGTTGCAGCTCAATTTTTTTTTAAATAATTTAAAATTTTTATAATTACGTGCCATTTTATGATTTAACAATCATTTTAAATATATTTTAAAGTGTTGAATTATTCTCCGATGGTAAATTTAATAGAAAGTTACACATTTTGTTTCGCATCAGCTGATTCAATTCACTTCAAATAGTTCGTGTCGCACAGCTCAATTTAGGATAAAGAGCTGTTGAACTAGAAGAGCGAACTAGTTCATTGAAAGGAGCTGAACTGTAAAGAGCGATCTTTAGAAAGACCTAAAATGCCCAAGCCTACCTATTAGCTTTTTCTGTTATTGTATATTATACTCAGAAGTGACAACACTAACAACACAAATATTCTATTTTTAGATTTTTTGTTTATTTTTCTAATCTCCTCCGGCTCTATTTCACAATGTTACCAGATTGACGTATGGTTTTTACGTTCAGGGTTGACAACTTTTGCGTTTTAAGTTGAGACATCGCCACTGGGCAAATTTTATAATGTATTTATTTTTTTCGACCTTTAATTGTGCAATGAAAATGAAAAAATTGTTCAAGTTCGAGGCCATTTGTCTTTATTAGGATATTGCCCTAGCAAACAATCTATAGAGTTTTTGTTTTCAATTTATTAATTGACTGACCACTTTCAGGAATGTGTTGTTTTTTTTTTTAATTTTCATTAAAAAATATAAACAAAATTGTAAATTCATTTAACTTGATTTTTGTTAGTAAAAATTCGTATTGCTAACTTGACGTTCGGTTATTAATTAGTAATTTGAGTTGACTAAATTTTGTTTATTTACAACAACATTTGATTTGTTACGAAAACGCAATTTTTAAATAATACCGGTACGTACCGGTATTGATGTTTCGGTATCGGTTACCTATATCAATATCGAAACAAACAAAAGTCGCAACCGATACCAATACCGTTATTCGATTTGGTTGCCGTAATCGTACAAAGTCGTCAATTCGTTTTATCGGAACCCGACTCTATTTATTATTTTGTAGTCTTTGCTATAGTTAATAATATACAGTAGTGGTCAAAACATTTGGAACTGAGATCGCATTTGTTGTTTTCATTGATTTATTTTCTTCAAATCACACTTAGTTACTAAAAATAATTTTTTACATATTCTTCATACATTGTTTTATGTTAAACAAATAAAAAAAATTAATTCCGTTAAATTAAAACAACAAAAAAATTAATAATAATAGATATATTTAAAATGCAGGTGCTCAAAACATTTGCAACTCTCATTACTCTTACTCTTAACGAAACAATTTGTGCTAACAAATGCTAATCGCATTCCTTTTTAATATGAGATTCGGGCCGTTACATTTTTCAAACAAATTTATTATAATTATTGTTCTTTAATAATTGTAATAAGATGTTGGAAGCATAAGCATCGTAAGAATAATTTTTGTAAAAAAAGGCAGGAAATAAATACAATTCTGATTTTAACTCAAAAGTTTTAACCCTCCGATGAGTGAGAAGGTCCCTAGGGACCTTTTTGCCTTTTCAAACTGAAATTACTCCTACTTCGGCCACTACAACCCCCCCCCCCCCCCCCCCCCCCCCCCCCCCCACAAGGTTACTCTGTATTCCAAGAGTATTTTGTTGCGCATCTTTTGGAAAAAGGCGTGTGAATAGGTCCGTATGGACCTTGTACTGAATTTCACTAATAAATGCATGTTTTTGGGCATCATTATAATTTTTTTATTGTTTCAACACATAATTTACTTGTTCTGAACACAAAGACCTAAACTCAAAGACATTAGGGATGATGATAAAAACAAAATTAAAAAAATTGAAAAAATTATTTTTGTATGTAGAATTTGGTTATAAACAATAAAAACAAAAAAAAAAAATCAAAAAAAAATTTTTTATATGAAAAAAAACATGATTTACAAAAAAGGTCCGTAGGGACCTTTTCACACGGCCGTGAAGTTCAGCACTATCACTCATCGGAGGGTTAAATGATTTTCAAAATGGACTTTCCCAAAAAGAAATTTCTATAAAGTACTCCGTTTCAAAATCAACGATTTGCCGCATTGTTAATAGTGGTAACATCAACACAACTCATAAAAGTGGAAGACCCCGTATTACAACTGTAAGAGAAGATCGGAAAATCAAGAATTTTTTTACGAAATATCCCAAAGCAGTTCCCAGAGAAGCTAAAACTGAACTTTTAATAGATGCCAGTCTTCCTTCCCACCATTAAAAGAAGAGCCAATAACGTTAAACAGTTTTTAGCTTTAGTAACTTTGTAATAACCGGATAAATCAATTAAATAATCAAAATTAAATTCAACCTCCGGCGATCAGATGGAAGAGCCAATGTTCGAAGACCACGAGGCGAAAAGTTTAATCCCAGATACACAACCGCCACAGTGAAGCACGGAGGTGGAAACATTATGGTGTGGGGGTGTTTTTCAGGAAATGGGATTGGCCCAATTCACCGCATTACTAGCACAATGACAGCCACAATCTATAGAGATCTTTTGAGTTCAGTTATGCTTCCATATGCTGAATGGGAAATGCCACTCTCATGGACCTTCCAGCACGACAACGACCCAAAACACACGGCGGGGGTTGTAAAAGTTTGGCTGCAGGAAAATGAAATTAATATCATGTCGTGGCCGGCTCAATCTCCCGATCACAACCCGATTGAGAAAATGTGGATGATTGTAAAACGGAGTATCGGCAATAAAGTATTCCGAAATGGTGATGAACTTTTCGTCGAGTTGGAGAAGCAGTGGAATGAAATTTCTGACGATTATATTAAAAAGCTCATTGCCTCAATGCCTAAAAGGTGTTCAGAAGTTATAAAAAATAATGGCTACGCTACAAAATACTGACCGTTAAAACCATTGTTTGTATTTCCTGTTAATTACTTTAAGAGTTGCAAATGTTTTGAACACTGCACTATCGACTTATTTTATTAAAATTACTTTTTTTGAGATGTTATGAATATTTTTTTTTGTATTTGTAAAATAATATGCTATAACTGAATTTAATAAAAAAAAAACAAAAACTTATACCACATTTCTTTTTGATCGAAAAAATTATAATTACCTAAACCATGATTTCAGTTGCAAATGTTTTGAACACCACTGTACATAGTAGTTATGAAGTAGTTATTAGTTGCAAAAATATTTTTTGAAAAGAGAATAAATTATGTAATATTTAAAAAAAAATTTATGCTTTTATCTAAAATAGTTAACTAGTAGATCGATTTTAAAAGTTATAGTTTTAAAATGTTCACTCTTATAGACACCGTTTTTTTAAATTAAAAAAATTTATTACTGTTAAAAAGAAAAAAAAATATTTTTTATTTTCTTATTAATTTTCCAAATATTAAAATAATTAAAATATCTTTAACGTGTGAGAAGTGGCAACTGATTAAAGTTAAAAATTTCGAGAGTTCATTATAATGGAGCCATGCACGAATTTGGTAATATATTTAGGAACTATTCCATTCGAACTCGCTAGCGAGTTCTGACTAACATCTTCGGATTCAGCACACTCTAAATAATAAATGTCAACTGCGATTTCACTTCTTACTCCATCGGCAAAAACACGGCACATATTTTTAAAACAGCTAATTTCCGAAATTTTTGATTTCGTGTGATTTTTAAAATTCATTCTAATTATAAGTTCTGATTGATACTATTTTTGAAATAAGTGACTTCATATCAATCACGTGACCGTCTCTAACAAAGGTAAAACAAACGGATAAAAAAGTTCATATATGTTCAAATATGTTTATTAGGGTGGACCGATTTAGAAATCGTTATTGTGCCATCAATTTTTCGAGAGCTTTTGGCATGAGAAAAAAAAAGTTCGACTACGACATATCAATAAACTCATTTTCGAGGCATCCAAATTTCAATTTTTTGACTTTTTCTCAACTTTTATTTTTAAGGTTTTTTTAGTAGGTACAAAAAAATCGGCTGATTTAATTTTTTTTAAATATTATCTTTCCAAGGTGAAATTGTACGTTAAAAACGATGGCGATAGCAGCTTTTTCAAAAAATGTTTTTCTTGATGTTTTGGACGAGTTTTGTCGAAAAATCGATCTTTTTTTACGCGTTAATTTTTAAGGTTTTTAAGGTTTTTTGATTTTTTTCAATTTTTCATAAGCGAAACTCAATTCCAACATTTATTGGACAAATAAAAAGCATTTTCAATATTGCTATTAAATCAGCCAATTTTTTTTTTATTACCTACTAAAAAAACTTAATAATAAAAGTTGAGAAAAAGCCAAACTATTGAAATTTGGGCGCCTCGAAAATGGTTTTTTTTAATACGTCGTAGTGGAACTTTTTTTTCCTCATGCCAAAAGCTATCAAAAATCGATGGCACAATATCGACAAATTTTTGTCCTTACAAATCGGCCCACCCTAATGTTCATATAATGAAATATGTGTTTTATATATGGAAGTATATGCGATTACATATATTCAAAAATGACTTATATATGGACATATATGGAGGTATATGTGATATCACATTTCCAAAAGGTGCTCATATACGGACATATATGGAAGTATATCATCGGCTGAGTATTGTTTTGCCGTATGTTTACTGCAAAACCTATGCATATACGGCAAATCACTACTAAGCCGACGATATATTATTTCATACTCGCAAAAGAGGGTCATATATAGGCAAATGTGGAAGCATATGGAATTCAAAATTTGCAAAAAGGACTCGTATATGAACATGTAATTAAGTATATGTGACTCCATGTATATGAACGATTATATTAAATAGGAAAAAATCACGTATATAGTTTATATTTATGTGATATATTTGTTTAAAGTTGTAAAAATTACAGGAAATATTTTGAAACATATGAAAATGGTGTATTCAATCAGTTTTGTAAACCCATTTTAAAGACCGATTGTAAAGATCCCAAATTACCCCAATTCCCTCTACTTTTTACTTCACCAACATTTTTCTACACGAAATAAAATTCAAAAAAACTATTCGGATGTGGATCACAGAACAGCAAAAAAAAATCGAAATTTTACACTTAAGAATTTTTTTATGTGGATTTGAAACATTTTATTTCATGTACAAAAAGCTTTGTAAATGTAAAAATTTATTTTAATTTTTCACCATAATTCGGAACTCGAAACAACGTCGAATATCATCTATAACACACTTTAATTATTCATTAAATTTAACCGAATTTGTTTAAAAGTGTTTTTTTTTTTCAAAGTACTTACGTTTTACGCCCGAATCATAAGAAATTTCATGTGATGCATCATATTTAGAGTCTAATTTCTGTATAAATGGTATATGATATATGCGCCGTCTAACACCATTTACCTGTACCGTTAACCAGAAATAATCGTTTGGTGCATTAATCGAAACATGAATTTCTTTGTTCATATTCAAACGTTCTACTTTTTCGGTAGCAAATGATGAAACAAAATGATCCAAACGTGTAGACCAAAAATCAAACCATTCCGGCATCTAAATATAGTGTAATATTAAATTTTAATTCTTCAATTCTCATTTTTTTTATCAATTAATCTCTTACATTATCAAATTCAAGATCCATATCATATTTTGTTATTGAAGTGAAATTTTCAAAATTACTTCTTTTGCAATATTTCGATGTTGGTATCGGTGAGAATTTTAATACTTCTTTGGGACAGAAACCAGTATCAGTTAAGGGATTATCGGATAACAGAAATTCACGGGCATGATCTGAGGGCTAAAAAATGAAATGATATTTCTTTATGTACTTATATTATTTTTGTATTTCTATACTTACTCCGGCTCTACTACTGAAATTTATGCTGGAACCATTTTTGGGACACTCACTATCAGTGGAAACATTGCCAAATATGATGGAGCCCATAAAGGTATGAGGACGTTTGGTAAACACCAATGGAGCAAAGGTAACATTTACGCAAGCCTTAAATAAAAGAAGAAATATTTTTAGATATTAAATATTAATTCAATATTCAAAAGAGTTTGTCGCTATAATATACTGAAAATTGCAGTTAAATCAAAGGATATGCATTCGAAAAAGATACAGTTTTTATTTCTTATTATTGATATATGTATTCATAGTTTGCAAATAATATCTAAAAATGTAATCACGGTACTCCGTTTGGAATTTTGACTTTACATTTTAAGTACAACAAATATTTTGTTGTGTAAAAATTTTTTTTAAAATAAGTGTTAAAAACAATAGTTTTAACCAACTTTTAAAGACATTGTTAGTTTTTTTTTTTAATACAGTTGAAACAACTAAGATTTTAATTATTTTACCGGCAATTGGGCGTTGTGGTGTAATGGTTAGCGCGTTGGACTGTTACACGGATGTTTCCGGGTTCGATTCCCGGTGACGACAACATCAATTTAGAAAAATAATATGTATCACTTATATGTATCGCTACACCCACCTTCGGTGTTCCCATAGCACTTAACCCCACCGAAGTAAAATAATGAATCAGGGCTATGAAACAAAAAGCTTCAATAAATCCGCCAACTCTACATCAGGTGGCGAGCAACAACTGTTCTAAGACTTATCTACTCGCGCAATTACAGTGTTGCCATGTTTGAAGCCCTTCATCTTTCACCACCTTTCATCTCTCCACTATCCCCTTTCTAAAGAAAGCAATACATTAAGAATTTTCTGTGTTGCTTCTCTTAAAAAAAAAAAATTATCTTTGTTGCCTTTTTAACTGAATTTACAATTGTTTTAACTGCCATTTGCAGTAGATTCTACTGTCAAACATTTTTAAGTGCACTTGAAACAAATACAAATAAAATTAAAAAGTCGATGACTACATTTTTCATACAAAGTACTAAAAACTGTAGTTATGAACTATTAAAAATTAACTGCAATTTTAGTAAAAATAAATTTAAAAGCTAAGATTTTGTCCTCCTGTGTAATCGGTCTGAATACGGTTGTCAAATTTGTGGTCGAAGTTTTCAATCCCATAACAAATAGTTTTGCTAAAATTGGAAATTATAAAGAAATTAATCTCTGCTTAAACAAATTCCTACATCCTCAATGTTATTTCACTCAAAAAAGTTTTACAGTAGAATCTACTGAAAATTACAGTTAAAACAAGTTCAGTTAAAAAGACCACAAAGGTAACTCAAAATGTAGTTGTTTTTAACTGTTGAAAAACTGCTAAGAAATGTAGTAAAAACTGCTATGACGTAAAAACAAATTACAATTTTTTACTACAAGAATTTTGAAACAGCTGTAAAAATTTTTAAAAACTACCGTTTTTAACAGTTATTTTTTCACCATTTTTAAAATATTTTAAACAAACATTTTTTCTTTAAATTACAATAAAAATTTGTATTTCCTACATCTTATAACATTTTTAGTAGTACCCGGCCGAAGACTGACTTTAGTAAGACTGACTTCAGTAAACAAACATTTTTTCTTTAAATTAGAATAAAAATTTGTATTTCCTAAATCTTATAACGGTTTTAGTAGTACCCAGCCGAAGACTGACTTCAGTAATCAGCCGCCAAAGTTTTTCCGATTTGGCCGATTGTTAAGTGGACGATTGTTGAATTTATTGCTTAACTACTGACTTTTCTTTAAATTTGACACTCATAATCGCATCAAATAAGTCCAATTAAAATTTTTCCATTTGTCAAATTCATCTATAATGCTTTAAAATACCGACAAAAATCTTTTTTTGACCGAAGTCTTCGGTCCGACACTAGTTTTTAGTCATTGGAGCTTCACTGAAACTTTCTAATTTTTATTTGCAATAATAACATATACAAACAAAACGAGAATTTTGTAAAACTCGACATAATCTTTTATTTTCAAATAACTCACAAAATTTAACTGTTTACTGCAAAGTTACTGTTTTGGTAGTTGTTTATTAAAAAACTAAAATAACTGCTTCAAACAACTGTTACTATTTGTACAGTAATTTTTTTAAATAGCTGTCATAATAGTTGTTTTGTATTATTTCATAGAAAAACAACTGTAAATGCAGTTAAAAACAACTTGTACTGATTAATACACAAACAACTGTCATGTATTAACTGTAAAACTTTTTTGAGTGCTATAATAAATTCAGTTGCAAAATTGTTTAAAAGTTGTGTTTTTAATTAATTTCCAGCCAATTCGACTTACACTCGAATTTGCCTACGACAGCCATAATAATACCGAATATTTAGCAGTAAAATAAATATAACTATAAAAATATGAGAAGTTAACTTAAGCACGTATTTCATATTTTTTGGCGAAGCTATCAAAACAACTACCCAAAACAACTTACTTTTTAAATACGGTACTTTTGGCTAGTTACATTTTTTAATGACTATCAAAAACGGTTATTTTACATTCCCCATACTAAAATTAATACAATTACAGTTGAAAATTACTATTATTGTTGACTACATAAATGACTGACAATTAGTAACGGTCAGAACTTTCTGAGTGCAGCATTAGAAAGTTGTTTTTGAAAGTTTTAAATAACTACATTAATTTTTTGAGTGTGTATGTTGTTTGCCTGACATCCATTCCAATGACTAAACTAAAATATTCGATTTCTAAATATTTCTACATTTTTAGAGATAATTGTGTATTTATTTTCTTTAAGTCAAGTGCATTTAATAAAGGATATAACACGTATGTATATTCTTAAGAATCCTTATGAATACCTAAAACCCCAAAAACATATACACGTCATAAACAAATAATAACAACATAAGTTCCTTTTCGATGGTCATAAATTGATACAAAATTTTAACCAATTGTGATAAAGTTCGTCAAGTTGGTGCTGTAAGATAAAATAGTGGTTTGACGTTTCTATTACAAATTGTAAAAATTACAGTTAAGAGTTGTCAATTTATGGCCATTGTTATAGTAAATTGTAACTAAACGAAAATGTGCGGAAAGACTTACTAAACAAACCAAGTGCATAAACTTTAGATCACAAAAACAAAATAATAATAACGACATATACAAAGGATATACGAAGGAAGTCAGGAAAAAAACGGAAATCAGAGACATGACAACGTCAACAACAACTACAACTACAACAACTGATACTACAAACAATTTTCCATATACAAACGATACAATTTCATATAATCACCATGGTACTATTAAGGGCACACACACAGAGTAGTTGTACAGAGGAAAATGTATAGTAGTATGTATGCTGTATAAATGTATGAATGGTATAATGTTGTATGAATGAATAAAGGACATGAAGGACACGACAACATCCCCACCATCGACAATGTGCCATAAAAATCCAACCAAACAGATATTAACCATATACAAAGGTTGTTCGATAAGTGTTTATCTAAATAATTAAAAAAGTTTTAAGCCTTATGGTATACTATTTAGCCATAAATAGCTTAAATGACTTAAAATGTTTAGCTTTTTCTTTAGCTAAAAATAGGAAGGCTAACTCATTTTTTTTTTTTTTTTTGACAACATTCGGAATATGACCTACTTCAATGATTGTCGACACCTACTGAGACTGACTTTAGATGCCTCTTATTTCTCAAGGTTTTATGAATTGAGAGGAACAGTCAACAGGGTTATACTTAAAAGCTATGAAGTGCAAAGTTATCATTTTTATGTAGAAAAATTCTCAGATTACGCTCGAATTTTTAAATATATCCCTTCGATAGTAAATTGATTTTTTTTATAAAATTTCTCTACAACGCTTACGTAGTTATTATATTATAATATGTACTATGGGATTTTGAGACATCCTAAAGCTCTGAGATACTACAGTTTTTTTTTTTTAGAAGAATTGTTAAATTTTTATATATTTTTGCTGTTGAAAATTCGCAGTTTATTTTATAAAATTTCCGATAAAAAACACAGAAACTCAGACTGCAATAAAATTTGTAATAGAAAGAACACCTTTCCCTCAGAACCTTCAGCTTCTGATAATTTTATTTCAATAACAAAAAAAAAACTCATACATTGCTAAAACCTTAACACGAGTTCGATTTCAAACAATTTGAAAATGTTTTACTTTTTACTTTTAAATTTTAAAAATTAAAACTAAAAGTTTGTTTTTCGATCTTTTATCATAAATTATGATGTGAGCAAGATTATTCAAGTTTAAGGTCATTTGTTTTTTGTTAAACAAAAAACCGTGCAATGTTTATTTATTAATTTATTTGTTTAATTTAATTTCTTCTAGTTTTAAACAAATTTTCTTTTATTTATTTATTTCATTCATTTGCAATACAATAAGCCTTAAAGGCCAAAGACGTATTGCTAGTGTGCTACATAAATTCAAGAATATAGTTACAAATAGCTTAGATTAAATTCAATAAACAGTATATATATATATATATATATATATATATATATATATATATATATATATATATATAAAAAAAAATACGAAAATATCCTTAGAACAGGATAGCAATAGCTATAAAATTGTACACTTTATTTTTGGATATGGTTCAGCTGTTTCAACATAACTAGGAAAATGTAAAAAGTCCATACTGGAGAAAGCCTGATCTAAAACAATTTAAAAACACTCATTCATACAGTGTCCCGGAAATGTGACAAAAGTCTGTTCCTAAAAACATTATACGATAATGTAAAAGAACGTAAATTCAAAGCCAAAAAATTCCAGCTTCTAGCAGTTCTAATAAGTAAAGATCGTGCAAAGATTGTATAGTTTATAAGTGGTTCAACTATCTGAGGGTTTCTCTCAGACCTAGAAAATATAAATTCAGAACGTAAGTAATTGGGTACACCAGATCTAATGACCTTATAAAAGAACAATAAATTGCGAAGTTCTATATACTGTGTTAGGGGGCAACCGAGAAAGTTAATAACTGCACTAGATACGTGATCACGAAATCTAATTCCATATACAAACCGCACAATTCTTTTCACAATTAGCTCAAGCCCCACTATATTATACCCAAAAGTACCAGAATCAACCTCAAGGCAGTAATTAACATGCGACATCAACAAGGTGTGAGCAAGAATATATTTCACCCTTACAGGCAAATACAAGCTACAATTGTAAAGTTTTCTGAGTCCCAAAGTTACCCTAGATGAAACAACATCAATTTGTTCACTAAAATTTAGATATTGGTCAATTACAACACCCAAACATTTAAGCGATTCAACATATTCTATATCGGTTCCACAAATTCCTATCCGAGGGTAAGCAATTCTGCGATAACCCGTTCGAAACATTATTGCCTTTGTCTTAGTAGCATTTATCGAAAAATCGTTTAATATTATCCAATCATACAGTCTATCCAGTGTAAAATTCACAACCGTCTCCAAAACAGCAGGGAAATCCCTGCAATTGCCAAATAATAGCTGAATGTCATCAGCAAAAATAAACGGTTTTACCAAGTGCAAATCAAAAGAATCAGCACAATCATTTAAATACAGCAAAAACAAAATTGGCCCAATAACGGACCCTTGCGGGACACCAGAAAAGACAGAGGCGATACTAGAATTAATACCACGCACACTTACAAATTGTGATCTTCCTTGCAAATAAGAGTATATTAACCTACAAGCCATAACTGAAAAGCCAAATTGCTGTTTCAGTTTACCAATAAGAATGTTATGATTAAGGCGGTCAAAAGCCTTTGCAAGATCCAGAGATACCAATATGCAATCCCTATTTTCATTTAAATGTTTTCTAACAGGCTCGGTAATACCCAAAAGCATAGACGAAGTGTTGTAATTTTCCCTATATGCATATTGTACGTCCCTGATAAGATTATTTTCCGCAACATAATCTAAGATTTGGAGTTTTAAAATGTGCTCCATTATCTTAGAAAGAGCAGGAAGAATGCTAATAGGTCGAAAATCAGTTTCAGAACCCTTCTTCGGTATAGGAACTACACGGGCAAGCTTCCATTTATCAGGATATGAAGAGGTGGTTATTATCATAATAAACAAATGTAAAAGTGGTTTCAAGATATATGGAAAAACCAGTTTTATAAATTTAATTGGGAATCCGTCAATCCCCATAGCGTTTGACTTAACTTTCAACAAGGCATTCCACAAATCCTCACCGCTTATGTTCATAAAAGAAAACCCTTCAATATCCCCGTTAAAAGATTGTGTGTTTTTCTTATAGAAAAAGTTTGTTGAAAGTAAAACGAATCCATTTTTCAAATAATATTATCACCCCCGTTTTGAGTTACGAAACTTTTCAATTACAGTGGATTTTATTAAATCACACGGAACTAAAATCTTCGGAGATTTACTGTTTCGAAAAAAAAAAATTAATTAATGCACAAGTATTAAAATTATTTTTATATATGGCTCTGTTCTTAGTTCCGAATCCACATAAAAAACTCTAAAGTGAAAAACTCGGATTTTTGTTTGCTATTCTGATATCCACATTCCAATATTTATTTTCGTTTTATTTTGTGTAGAAACAAATTGAAGTGAAGTAAAACGATAAATTCTATAAATTCCAATGTTTTTTTTTTTTATCGAAACAGCTAATTTCCGAACTTTTTAATAAGAAATCCACTCTAATTGAAAAGTTTTAGAACTCAAAATAGGGGTGATATTATTATTATTTGCAAAAATTTATTCGTTTTACTTTCAACAAACTTTTTCTTTAAGAAAAAAAAAAACAATTCGAATGTGTATTACAGATCTCGAACATAAATAAAGCTTTGTAATTATTCGACAACCTATGCAAACTCAAATTCATAGACAGACCATAGTACATAATAGTCTAGATAGCAAAGCAGTTGTAGTAAACATGTCGTTAGATATACTACATGTGAATTTATTTTTATAGTCTCACAACAAAAAAGTCAATATCCGTCCCCTTACTACTTACTACGTACTCTACTCCACATAAAGTTTGATCAATAAAAACAAAAATTAAATCAATCAAAGTAACAAGTGAATAAAAAAATTTTTGTGTCAGACAAAACAATATGTACGTTAAATTTAAAAGTCATATAATTGTTTTAAATAAAAACTTTGAAAATTAAAGAATTTATTAAAAAAGAACAAAATAGCAAAAAATTTCTGAATATCCACAAAATTGATATTATTTGACCTCAAAAAGCTTTAAAAATAAATTGAAAGAATTATGTCCTCGGTAAGTTTTTATTTTTTTAATCAAAATTTATAATCCTGCTAGTGTGTAATTTTCTGCAGATTGAATCTAAACGAGTACAATATCGTAAATATTTGGAAAGAGCTGGCGTTATAGATGCTTTAAGTAAAGCTTTGATAAAGCTTTATGAAGAACAAAATAAACCCGATGATGCTATACGCTTTGTACGCAGATTTATGTGTGAATCCTGTCCAGATGATCAAGAATTTGAGGCAATGAAAAATGATTTGGAGCAAGCACAAAAAAAAATAATTTATTTGGAACAAAATCTAGAGAGATTGTCTTCTCAAATGTAAGTTTTAAAAAAATGCAATTTAAAGTTTTACATTTTTCGTAATAATGTTTATATATTTCTTGTTTTTAGTAAAAAAACCCCTGAAGAAATTGCAGAATTATTAGAAGAAGGGTTTATTAAACTTACAGAAGATGAAGAGAAGTCCTCTTCTCTATTGCGCAAATATTTAACTCGTGAAATTCTCGATGAGTACAAAACAGTTTTTACCCCAACTCCTGTAGAAGCTTCTTTATGGGATTGTGTGCAATCTGGTATGAAACATCATGACTCGTCATGTGGTATTTATGCTGCTGATGCAAATTCGTATGAGGTCTACAATAAATTGTTCGATCCGATTATACGTGACTATCATGGTCAATTGGATAATGAAAAGAAACAATTACAACCTGATACTGATTTCGGCAATTTAGATGATATTGAAAATCTTGATCCCGAAAATAAATATATACTATCGACACGTATACGTATTGCGCGTAATATTGAGGGCTATCCCTATTTTGCTAAACTTACAGAGAAACACTTCACTGAGATAGAGGAAAAAGTTAAGGCGGCTACTGATTCAATGGATGGTGAATTGGGTGGTGCTTATTTTAGCATGAACGATATTGGCTCGGAGACTCAGAATGAAATGGTTAAACGTCATATATTGTTTCAGAGAGGTGATGCATATTTAGATACAGCTGGTTGTTATCGTTTTTGGCCAACTGGTCGTGGTATATTCCATAATCCAGCAGAGACATTTTTGATTTGGGTTAATGAGGAGGACCATTTGCGTATAATATCGATGGCTAAATGTGGTGATTTGGGTAAGTAATTTTAAAACTTTGCTTGAAAATAGTTTTTCTTTATGTGTATAATTCCATTCAATCTTAACACTTTTTAATAAGAAGTGTTTCAAATCATTAAAAATCCCAATTATACGTATCACGAATATTAGGTTGCTATACCATATTCGGCATATACAGAATGTTCTTATTATTCGGCATAATACCCAAATATATCACTATTCGGCAGAATTATTCGTTTAAAAGAAAATTCCTTAAACATCTGTCTGTTTTATATAAAAAATTGAGGAAATAAATTTCTTGACAAAAAGTCCCTAGTAAACTTTTTGTGACATCTCTACCTAAGACCCACGGTTTTAATTGATTTCACTGGCCAATAGGTTTTTTTTAACCCTAAGGCCAGAGCATACTTTTATAAAGGCTTAAATCTGACCCTCAGGTTTTCGAAAATTTTTAAATTAAATTTAGAAGAAATTTTCCCCCCGCTATATTCGGAACGTTATAAGTTATGAAAGTTGTTAAGTCATATGAAAGTCCTACATATTGTCTTCAAAACCTCATGTTTAACTTTCTATCTGAAATTCATTTGTATGGCATTTTCATAACTAATTATTTTCAAATTTTAAATTCCATTTACAGTTACGGACAAAAAAAAAACAGTGTCACTTTTTCGTAACACAATTTAAAGTTAAAAAAAGACAACAAATTTGGTGGGGAAACTTGCAATATTATTTTTAGATTATAGTACAATAACAAACTTAGTTGTTCCATTTTAAAAAACACAACAACAAAATATAGAATTAATTCCCTATTTAGGCCGAGTTTTTGGGTTGTCAATTAAACTAATGGTATTGGTCTGTAAAGATAATTTCAAAATAAACTTAATTTAACTGGGCCTGCTGTTTTTCAGTTCTAGTTTAATAAATGTCAAATTACACGATGATGTTAACAAAAATTTTAATTTCTGGTTGGAATTGACCTAAAAAGGTGGTAGCGTTTTATATTTTATATGAAAATACGTTAAAGTGTGGCATCACCTAAACAAATTATTATATAATAGCTGTTTTTTGTTAACAAATTTATACTTTAGTTTAGCTGGCCCACCAGGCTGGGTTAAATCTAAATTAAAAATAATATAAACCACATCTCAAAAACAAAATTCTAGTTTTAACTAAAGCTTAACTAACTAACATATTTAATCTACATCCAAAACTAGGCGTTAAAAGGCAAATCATATTGAACGAAATATACAATAATTCTAAAATTTGTTTAATCTGAAATATAGCAATGGTGGTTGTGTCTACCCGATTGAAAAAAATTATATAAGCCATATCAAATTATATATAATTATATACGGAAATTGGTGGATATAATTATATATAACTATATAATTCTGTAAATCTGATATAATCAGATATAATTATATATAATGAAAATGAAAATTATTCAAGTTCGAGGCCATACTCTATATTTCTTCATTAGGATATTGTCCTAACAAATAATCTATAGTTTTTTGTTTTCAAATTTATTATTTGACCCTTTCAGGAATGTGTTGATAGATCTATTATATATAATTATGTAAAAATATATAAAAATAGATCTAATTATATAAGCCAGATTTAATTATATATTGGACCATATATAATTATATATAATTTTATATAGCACCATATAAAAAAATTTAAACAATCAACAGCAGATATCATTATATCTAATTATATATGGTGCCATTTGTGATTATATATAATTATATATAAATATATTATTATTAGGGCGGGTCAATTTAAAAATCGCTCAACGTACAAGGAAAATCGTATTCTAGGGATCAAAATAAGAAACTATGCCGAAGGAACCATACCTCTAAAACGAATTCTGAAAGTGTTATTATCTACTGAAAAATAACACTTTGACCCATTTAGAGTGCCCCAATCGAATCCAACCCAATCGAATATAATTTATACATTCATCTACAAGAGCGTCTTCCGGAAAAGAAATAGAGACCCCAATCTTGGAAAGACCCCTTATACTTTCTGAAATATCTCTATCCCGAGATTTGTATATTTTGCTATAAAAACACGGCTAAAAAGGCCCTCTTTCAACTTAAATTTTTAACCCCTTAACGGTCATCTAGAATGATGATTTATGCATTAATCTGCTAGCCCGTCTCCCGGAGAAGAAGTAGCTCCCATAATCTTGGTGAGATTCCTCCTACTTTCTGAAATATCAAAGTGGGCTTTTTCAAAATTTGACCCTACGGGTCAAAAGTCGGGACATCAGAATTCGTTTTAGAGGCATGGTTCCTTCGGCAAGGTTTCTTATTTTGATCCCTAAAATACGATTTTCCTTGTACGTTGAGAAATTTTTTGCCTCCCTACAAATCGACCAGCCCTAATAATTATATATCAATAAATATAATTTTATATAAATATATATAAGTTTATATCAATATATATAATTATATATCAATATATATAATTATATATCAATATATATAATTATATATAATTATATATCAATATATATAATTATAAATAAATTTTTTTATTCGGGTACTAGAAAAGTAATTTAAACCGGCATGTAATTCTCATTTAGTTAGAAGATTTATTTATACTTATGTAAACAAACTCACAGAAAAATTATTTTTTTCTTTCTATTCAAAAGTAGGGAGTATGGCAAAAAAAATTTTTGGATTTGGATTATTGAAAAAATAAGCCCTTTTGTTAAAACCAGTGTTTTTTTTTTTTTTTATTATTTTTTAGTTTATTTTTTAGCACTTTTTTGTTGTCTTTAAACAAATTTAACTAACGCTATATTTTGTTTCTGTTTTTTTTTTTTAATTGCAACAACTATGTTAGGATTATATCTAGGGTTTGGGGTACGGGAATTTCCCTACGCAATGTTTCCGGGAATTCCTGTGACAAATTTTCAAATTTCCCAGGAAAATGGGAAAAAATTTAATTAATTTATGCAGTAATATTTTATTTCTTAGCATTTTTATTTTAATTGCCTTTGATTTTTTAAATTTTAAAAGCAAAAAACGATATAAAAAACATTAATTGACATTCTGGTATGTGATGAATTTCACTTTCGATCGAAATCAAAAATTTTAATGTCATTATTTCGCAACAATTTAATTTTAAACAACATTTAATATAATAAATTGAAATATTTCATTTAACTAAAATGATTAACAAAGGTTTTATTCTATTATGTATTTTCTGAAGCAAATTAAAATCGATTGCATTTTCAATTTCGATCGAAAGTGAAATTCATCACATACCAGATTGTCTTTAAAAATTTATGGAATGATCAACATGTCGCATTCTTGGAGATGTTATTGAAAGTTTTGAATCCCATAAGAGACGCACTATGTCTACGGGATTCTAATATTCTAGTAGCTGATGCTGTAATAAATATGTATTTTAGGGTTTAGGTTAGGGTAATAGGATATAATTTGTAATTATATGATTATTAATTAAAAAAAAAAAAAAAAAATATTACGATTTAATGAATCGAAGTTGTTGTAACAGTCCCGATTTCCATCAATTGAATTCCATTCAGATAACTCGATTTCAATTAAAATTTTCTATAAAGCCACGATTTAAAACTACCCTCACTGTTTAGTGTTTACGATTAAATTCAATTTTATTATTTCTTTAAAATTATTTCAGGTGATGTCTATAATCGGTTGGTTAAAGGTTTAAAAGAACTTGAACATAATCTAACATTTGCTCATCATTCCCGTTATGGTACTTTAACAGCATGTCCCACTAACTTGGGAACTACACTCAGAGCATCAGTACACATACGTCTACCATATCTATCGCGCGAAGATGAACGTCTTAAGACAATGGCCAAGGATTTAAATTTACAAATACGTGGCACAGGTGGAGAACATACTGCTATCGAAGACGGTGTTATGGATATATCAAATCGTAGACGTTTGGGATTTACCGAATTTGAACTTGTTAAATCATTACAAGAGGGTATTATAGCTCTAATCAAAGCTGAACAAGAGTTAGAGGCTAAACAATAAGAATAATATCAATTGCAAGAGTTAATTTTCATGCCTCTCCCTTACTTTTAACAAAAAACTAAAATTTATAATGATCTCTAGAAAAACGTTTGAATAGCATATTAAACTTATTTGTTTGAATTTAGATTACATCAATAAATATGAATTTACATTGTAAAAGCCTAGGCTTACCTTCCAATCTGTTTGGGCGGATTCAAAAGTTTCAGCTGCAGTACGTTGTACATTGCCGGCAAGATTAAACCAACTGGTCTTTTTCGAAGATAATACATCCATATTTATAACCCATTCGTGAAGATTTTGTTCAACATGCTGATCGTCTGTATGCATGAGAGTAAAATTAATGTGACGATTGATATGATCATGCGATTTCAGCTCTTCAGTACTGCAAATGGCACCTTCAATCTATAAAATAAAGTTATTGGTAGTAAGATTTTAAATTATAATTCAAATAAGTTTTACCTTTGTTAATTTTTCATTTGATATTAACATGGTGAAATTACGATCATGACCCAAATGTATAGAACTTAATTGCGCTACACCAAAGACATACATTAGAAAATTTATGATCATATTGCGTGAGAAACCGCTGTAATATTAAAAAAACACTATTTTGATTAAGAATTCTTATTTTTTTTTAAATATAATAGTTACAATGTTCATATAATCTTTCACTTAAAATTTAAACTTACTTTTCCATAAACTCTGATTTTAATAACATTCCTCGATATTTGTTGAGTTCATTCAAATTTGTATTTATGATCATAGACATACCCAAGTCTTCCATGTCATATTTAAATAACTGGACCTATAAAGAAAAATAAAAAATATAGTTTGAGTTACGTTTTTATCAAGAATTAATAAGGATACTTTATATTGTTAGATTTTCAACGATGTTAAAAATATATTTGCTTTGCATGCCAAAAAGGTTTTTTGAAAACTGAGGAGAGGTATATATACAAAATAAGACCGATCTCAATTGTGGGATTCTGATGAATTCGGCTCGGATCCAGTGCGAATTAAAAAATTTCAATACAAAAATGTAAAAAAGATTAAAAAAAGTTTTCTTGATCGGAGCCTGTGATGAGCATTTGATTGTCAAGAATCGTGAATTTCCAAACTGAAATCAATTGTCGACGAAATTAGTGGTGTTTCTATAAGGAAGTTTATTTTAAACATGGAATTGTAAAGAGAATTAAAGTCGTATAAATCGGAGGTTACTAAAGGCAATCAAATGATATCAAACATGGAATTTTTAAGTAAATCAGAGTGATATTTCTATCACTACAATATATCAAAAAAAAAAAAAAAATCAAAAAGGTTATGATTCTTATTGCGCAACCAATAACTGTGAAAAATATTTTAAAGTGTTGGCCACTTTGTGGAATTTTTATATAATTGTGTATTCGTAGATAGAAATTGTGTATTTACAAATAGCTGTTACTGAATATTAGACCTCGATCTTGGGTATTAAAAAACAAATTTCAATTTATTTAAAGTAAGTTTGTGTTTACATTGCGCTCAAAATATAGTTTAAACGTAATCTAGTTCGTGCAAGTTATTGTACACTACCATATAAACGAAATCTAGTTTTAACCGGATTTCGTTCGTAACGTAAACGAACCCTAAAATGATTCAGGTTTATCGAAATTATTTGATTTAACTTTCAAGATTCCTAATGGCCTTCTATATACTGTAAACACCATATTACTACTCACCACATCATGATGTCTTTCCGGATGCATTATTTCCTCAAATGGTTCATTAGCCGATTTTGTTATTAACCCCTTTGTTGTTGTAACCGATCTTGATTTAAATGATAAACCGCTGGTAAGATTTGCCGGACGATTAAAAGCATATTCCCAACAAGCACCAGTATAATAATTCAAACTTAAATAGAGAGGAACGTAAATTAGGAAGCCCTGTTCACGATTTATTTCATGATCTAAATTGAGGAATGGATTATAACTTCGACTACGACAGGAAGCATATGATGAATAACGGGCATCAATTTCCAAAGAAGATTTCATAACATTGGGATGATGATATTGTGTTATATTACCACGCAGTGAGGTGAGTACCGTAGTTTGTAGTAAAACATCAGCATTTGTTCCCAATACAGTGGGCACCGCATATTTGGTCATGAAAGGCCATCTTACAGTTTGCATATTAATATGACTATCGGCTCTTATTAAAAATGAAATACGATCGATTACTAAAATCAAAGAGATAATGTGATGGTTATTAATTTTGATTTTAGAATTTGCAAAAAATAAAAAAAACTTACAATCTTTATAGGTGATCTTCTGATAGGTTCTCTCATTTAGGTAATATGATAATACGGCTTTACCCTCCATCTTTAATATAAATTCTAAATGCAAAGGTTTTGTATCTACTATAGGGGCATCTAACAGTTTTAGCAAATTTTGAATATTAACATATTTTTTAGGATCGCCATTGATTTTCATAAAGGATTTAAACATTGTATCAGGTAAGCCGCGAGCTTTAATATATAACTAAAACAAACAATCAAAATACATAATTTAAAATTGAATTTTATGTTTCCATATTTTTGAAAAACTCACCGCCAATTGTCCAGTAAATTTACCCAAAGCTTCAGTATCAAATTGAAAATATGCCACGACTGGTAAATCTGATTTAGGATCACCCACTAATAAAGCCTGCAACATAGCACCAATACCAAATTTCGAATCACGATAATCGAATATATAATTACCGGTAACCCAATAACGGGGCTCAGGTTTTTGTGGCAAATGACGATGCATATAGGACAATAAACGTCTCCTGTTTTTATCAAAAATGTTATAAATTTAGTGACAAATATGGCATATTCAGATAATTTAAAGAACACTTACAAATATTGATAGCAAGGATATGTAGTTTCCGAAATACTTGTTATAGTTGTTCTATAATAGTTGATCATATGCGGATCTGTTTCACTTTGTATAATACGATGTATGCTTATTAAACGAGCTGCAGTTGGATTTGATATAAGCAGTAGAGTTACAGCTGCTACACGAAGTTCCAAACTAGCATTACGTGACTCAAATATAGGCCAATAGATTTCATAAATCTGTTAAGTGGATAGTTTAAATATGAAAATTTGGGAACATACATAACTACATTTTTGAGAACGTTATAATGGTTAAAGACCCTGACCTATAAATTAAAATTAAAGTCCACATTTCGGAGTCAAAATGGTCTTTGGGGGATTTAATGTAAAGGCAATTTTAAATTTCAAATTAAAACATAAGATTCCTAAATCAAACCTAAATTTACAAAGAAATGTAGATTCGTTTTCGTGAGTTTCTGAAGGAAATTCGATAATCTTAAATATGAATTTTCAAAGGAAAACATATTTCAAACTTGGGATTTCAAATGGAATTGGAGTGATAAAAATCGGTATCTTATAAGTATCAGACCTCAAAGATGGGATTGAAGAAAATACATATTAGTATTATATTATATTGATTTACATTGTTTATTTCTAATGGGAATTAAATGAATATAATTCATGGGTTTCTATAGGGAAATTATTTAAAACATGTAATTGTAATATATCGGAGATATATAAATCGGGGGTTTCTAATAGAAATCAGATTATTTCCAACATTGAATTGGTAAGGGAATCGGAGTCGGAGTGATATTAATCGTGGATTTCTAAAACGAATTAGATTGAATCCAATCCGGGGGTTCTAAAAAGATGTCTTAATGAATTTTCCTAATAAAAGATTTTTTTTTTTATTTTCTATCAAGATTAAGAGATATTCCGCTCCTATGTCTTCACACCCTTTCAATGATATCTTTATTCTCTTTGAAAGGAATTTTAGTGACTCAATTCTGGGGTTTCTAACTAGAAGATCTCAAAGATGGGATTGTAACGGAATAGGATTGATAGATTGAATAATTGTGATGTCTAAAGGGAAAATATGATAAAAATTATAGGTTTCTAAACGGAAACTATTTTAAACATGGAATTGTAGCGCAAATTGGAGTGATATTAATGGTAGATTTCAAAAACGAATTAGAATGAATAAAATCGGCTTGTTCTAACGAGAGTTAATTTTATTTAAATGATCGAGCTAAACAAACTCACATAAAACTTTAAAAATTCTGATTCCTAATCCATATAAATGTTCCTGTTCTGAAATATTCGGCGATGTTAGATGTGTGATTTTACAAATCCACTCTAATTGAAAAGTTTTGAAATTTGAGCAGGGGTGATTGTGATTAAGATGAAATTAAAATAAGGTGCTTTTAGATCCATCTAAAGATGTCTTTAAGAAATTTCTTAATAAAAGAATTGCCTCATTTTGTATTTAAATGTTCCACGTTGGAAGCTTTTCGAGGATAAAAACAAACTGTTTCCATCAAACATGAGCAGACCTAAGCAGACTTACTTTTTCAGCTTGAAATTGTGTCTACAATAAAATAAATAATAAAGCTAGCTAAAAACTTAATATCTTGATTCTTTCTCTATCTAATGGGAATATGAGTGGACATATTAGATAGACAAAAATCATGGATTTCTAAATAGAAATTATTTTAATCACGGAAGTGTTAATAGAATTGGAGTGACAGAAATCGGTATTTCTTAAGGAAATCAGATGATCTTAAACGTGACATTGATAAGAGAATCGTAGTGATATAAATCAAAGTTTCCTAAAACTAATTAGAAGCAATAAAATCAGTTGTAAATGTAATTAAAGTGATTTAAATCAGGCTACATTCATACTGTACCCCAATATACTTATTTTCGTTTTCGACTATCTAATTCCACATAAATTTTGTTGATTTTCAAACCACATAAATGTTCCTGATGTGACATATTAGTTGTGGTCTCAACGTTGGGATACCGCGGGATCCCAAAAGTTGGGTAAATGATAAAGAAGAAAAAAAGCATAAAGAAAAAGATTTTTTTCGCGTAAGTTCGGGTGTTGGTTTTGGGTTTTTCAACTTAAGTGTTTTTTTTTTAGCAAAACATTTGTTTTAGTGAAAAAATGTATGTTTCAAAACACGTCAAAAACACATTCAGTGGAAGGTGTTATACTATCGGCTGTAGGGTTTGCAACCGTTTCATTCGGTTATCGATATTAGACAACGGTATTTTATAAGTATTTCGTTTAGGTATTTTAAGGTAAACGGTATTTTAAGTTATATCGTTTTGTTATTTTAAGGTTAACGTTATGTTGAATTAATTCGTAGGTTATTTTAGGTTTACGTTATTTCGTTAGGTTATTTTAGGATTAACGTTATTTTTCGTTATTTAGTTAGGTTAAACGTAAACGTAATTTTTTTTAGTATATTTTACAGATAATCATTTAAAATAGTTAATTTGCTGGTCCCAAAAAAAATCGAATTTCTTTTTTTTTATAAAAAAAATAATGCATTTTAAAAAAAACGTTTTTAAAATCGCAGGGAGAAGAAGAAGAAACGCATTTTTAGGAAGAATAGTTTATTTGTGGATTACATATCATAAAAGTTTTTCTAATTTTTAAAGTGGTCAGTTTAGAAGCTGTAGGTGGTCCTTAAAGTACACTAGTACTTTAATCAAATCAGGAGTTTTTTCAAATCGAGAGTTTTTTAAATTTTAATATCTAAAAACGAGAATTTCTATAGCTGTATGTTGTCTCATAACTGTCAACATTAAGTATATAAAGCGAATCTACGCTATACCGATTAAAGTTTAAACAAATTTTAACAGGTAATGTTTTCAATATTAGCAGTTTAATCGAAAGTATGTCAGCAAAACTTTTTAGCAAATAATGGAAAGATGTTACGCTACAGGTGAAAATGTATAAACGTTGAGATTTTAACGTTGATAATAATCTGAGTTAAAAGTTAACGCGCGTAAGAAAAGTTATGTTTAAGTTTAAGAAAGTTGGATTACGCAAGGTCAAAGAGGCAAAATTTTCAATGTTCTTTCCTTGCATGAACAATATGTAGTTTTGATTAACAAAATTAATCCTTATGGACTTTTTTTTTTTTTTTTGATAATTTTAAAGTAATAATGTTTTTGAGAACAGAAAGTAATGTACTTCGTTATTCTATTATTTTAAGGTTATCGGTGTTTTAGAATTTTTCGTTAGGGTATTTTAAGGTTAACGATATCACTTTGTGTAATTTTTTAAGTCATGGCAAAATAACCATATGCGGACACCACTACGTGATATCATTTCGCAAAAAAGTGATCATATCTCATATCTTGCAAACCGTTCAGAATTTCGATTTACTCTCTATGGCAAAGTTGTACCTAAGATCTCAATAAACAAATTTCTAGAACATATAAACTTCCTAGAGATGATTCTTAACACTGTTTAGGTAGCGCGCAAAAGTGAAAATTTTTTTAATTTCATTTTTTTTCCTTTTTTCTCCTGTTCAGGTGCATAGGTAGCAAACCCAATTCCCAGGAAGTTTATATGTTCTAGAAATTTGTTTATTGAGATCTTAGGTAAATTTTTGTAGTTGATTGTTTCCTTGAATTTTGAACGGTTTGCTACCTATGGACCTGAACACGAGAAAAAAGGTAAAAAAATCGAATTTTTTTAAGTTTTTTGCGATTTTGATCTGGAAGGTGAAGTTTTTTTGATTTTATATGTTCGCAATTTTAGAGCTACAACTTTGCCATAGAGAGTAAATCGAAATTCTGAACGGTTTGCAAGATATGAGCCTGAGAAAATTATCACTTTTTTGCGAAAATGATACCGAGGCCCCAAATCTTTGGCGGCCCATAAAAAAAAGAGGATATGACTTTGGGAAAAATTGGGAGACACGGGTCTTTTTTTTTAGTCTTTTATCACGTAGTGGTGACCGTATATGGTTATTTTTTTTCGTGTTGCACTGTGTATTTTAAGTTATTTCGTTAGCGTATTTTATGTGTATCGGTATTTAAAGTTAATTCGTGTTATTTTAAGGTTAAAAATAGTTTATTGTAACGGTTTTATATTGTATCGTTATTTTAAGGTAAGTGTTTGCCAACCATGCTAAAAACTCTGAATTTGTCATGAAACAAGTAAGAATTGGCAGCAGTGATAGCTTCACATTTTTATGTTTTCTTCTAAAAAAGATGTGTTTTTGCGTTCGTGATCTTTTGTGTGTTTGTCTCTTTGTGAGAGTATTTTTGTAAACTCTCATTTTACCGAACTTTATCCAAAAAGTAAAGAAACGCAGCTCATTTGTACGATATTCCTAGATTAAGCTAAACTCTCTCCGTTAAATAAAAATACTACTCACCCTTTCAGCACGATCCTGTGCCAACGATAAAGTAGTCCAGGCCGCTAAAAACTTAATATCTTGATTTTCTTCGCCATTACTCACTATAGGATCCAAATAATTGGCAACATTACCAACTTGTAAATTGCTTAGACCTTGTAAATACAACATTTTTGTATCATAATCCCGGGAAGCTAAAAATTAAACAAACTCATTTCAATTAAAATTTCAGATTCTTTGAAATAGTTTTAAAACTCACCCAAATAGAAATTAAAATATTTTTGAACATAATCCTCAAATACATCCTTATTAATGCGCCCGGCTATGTGGACATTATAGACCAATGTGGCAAAACTTAATATGGCCGCCTGTCTAACATCCGGTCTATCGGGTCCAAGTTTTAGAAAATCTTCACAACCTTTTATTAAATCATGTGACAATTCGAATATATGGAAGGGCATTGAGACTAACAATTGTACGGCTATAGTTGATTTGATTTCTTTGTCCACCACCAAATAACGCGTTAAGAATACTGAAGCTTTTGTACCAATTCTGGGTATTATTTCATGGAATATATTGCGTATAGTTTCTTGTCGATATGATGTACCAATATCAACCTCTGTATATAATTTCTTAAGTGACTCATAGTCCATTTCCGTTAAAAGTTTAATAACATCTGACACTGTGGCATCGTAAGGTTCACTAAATTTATAATTGGAAATTTCTAAACCTTCAGCCAAATCATCCAAAAGACGAGACGCTGAAGTTATAAGAGTTTCTTGTTGTTGGGGATAACGACCACCCGTAGGATCATTTAACTCTACAGGTAATAACTGTAAGCCAGAGACTTCATCAGCCATAGATGTCTCAATATCTATGGGATTGTCAATGGTAGTTTCATTTAAAAAGTTTAAAAGTAATCTGAAATACAAGATTGGAAAATACATTAGCGGTATTTATGATAATCCTACACTCAGAATAGTCTTACAGTAACAACATGTAGGTCATTTGGGTAGTAAACAGTAGTAGTTATTTTAACTGCTATTGTAGTATTTTTTTCTATGAGAAAATCAAAAATTTCAAAAAATAACTATTTAAAAATACTGTACTTCAGCAACACTTGTTTTGAGTAGTTATTTTCGTATTTTAATAAACAACTACCAAAACAGTAATTTTGGAGTAAACAGTTAATTTTTGTTAGTTATTTAAAGAAAGAAGATTATGCCCAGTTTTTAAAAATTTTCATTTATTTTGTTATTTTTGATATGTTCATAGTGTGCAAATAATAATTAGAAAATTTAATTGTATCTCTCTCCAATGCATAAAATTGTCATAACTGGAATACTGTTTGGAATTTTGACTTTGCATTTTAAATAGGATGTATAAAAATACAAATTTTTATTGTAATTAAAAGAAAAAAATATTTTTTTTATTAAAAAATATTTTTAAAATACCGAAAAAAAAAACAGTTAAAAGCGGTACTTTTACAACTTATGTATGGTTTATACATTCATTTAAGGTTAGTTATTTTTGACCGCTTTTATAGTAATTTTTACTACCATTGTAGTTGTTTTATCAAAAGTTAAAAATGACTACATGGTTAGTAATTTTTATGACAGTCATCGCCTTTTTTGTAGTAGTTTTAACTGTAATTTTTAGTTATTTCTAAAATCTTAATTTCCTGGGTGTAGTAAATTAGTTAGTAGGTACTCGGTCTGGTACTAAAATATTAGAGTATTTTGAATAATTTCGGAAATACACGCATTTCAGTTTTACTTTTAACTAAATCACAAATTTTACTACTTTAACAGACCAATTACCTTTTTACTGCATTCATTGAATTAAGAAGGTAGAAACGACTACAAATTTAATTAAAAAAGCGATGACTATATTTGCCATAAAAATTACTAACAATTGTAGTTATTATTAACTATTAAAAAAATAACAGCAAAATTACGAAAAAAAATAACCGTCAGAACAATAAAAAACAACTAATAATATATTACTATATATATATATTAATGTTGTATTAGACGAGTTTAAATCGATTACGAGAAACAAAAAAGTATTTATTATAATATGTGGAAAGGGTTGTATGTTTTACGAGGTCGGTCCCAAAATTAGCCTACCGGACGTATGGATGGCAACAGTAGTTTGAAAAAAAAATTTCTTCGGTGAAAAGTGGCAACCTTATAAAACATATGTTTTAAGTTTCAAGGCGCAACATTTTTTAGTATTTTTTTTTTTTTTTTGAGCCATCAAAAGAAACGATCTCAGTAAATTTGTAAACATGGACAAAATTAATCACCGTTAAGTAATTCAAAAGTTTCGTTTGAAAGGTCTCAGTCCAACCAATATTAAAGCCGAGATAGATTCTACTCTGGAATCTGCTCGTTTACGACCATAAATATTGCCAAGACGAACATCGTAGTTGTCGACCAATTGAGGTGTCCCCTCATAAACGGTTAAGAAAATTCTCAATTTTATTTGATGATCGTCGGCTGAAGGTGGGTCTGCCGCCTGAAATGATAGACATTTCAAAAAGTGTTATACATCGCATATTGATTAAAAATTTTGAGATGTAGAGCACGAGGGGTGACGCGTTTGCTCACAATAGAACAAAAACAGCGTCGCGAAGATGTTGTAATCGAGTGTTTGGCGATGTTTTACCGCAATAAAGCCAAGTTTTTGAGTCGATTCGTAACCATGGATGACACATTCACCACTTTACAACTGAGATAAAGGAACAGTCAAAGCAGTTGACTGAAAAGGCAAATACAGTTCCATCTGCAGACAAGGTCATGGCGTCTGTTTTTTTGGGATGCGCTTGGAATACTTTTTATTCAATATCTTATAAAAGGAAAAACAATGAACGGCGAGTATTATACTTATTGCAAAGAAAGTATTGTTTCATCAAGACAATGTACCAGTTCACACATCCACTATTGCGATGGCCAAAATCAACTAATTAAAGTTCGAAATTCTTCATCGCTCACCTTATTCGCCAGATTTAGCTCCCTCGGATTATTTTCTATTTCCAAACTTGAAAAAATTAGGTTGATGGCTTGTGGACCAATCAATCCTGGGAACCGGAAGATGGTTCTCAGTTGTGGTTTACTGATGACTCTAAGCAGTCGAATGGGAACACTGGTGCGGGCGTCTTTGGACCAGGCTTCCAGCGTGCTTTACCTATGGGAAAATATCCGTCCATTTTTCAGGCGGAGATTTGGGCCATCTGTGTTTGTCCAGGGGAATGCCTGCGAAGGGGAACGCTCAGATCTCGCATCTACATTCTTTCTGACAGTCAGGCTGCACTGAGGGCCTTAATGGCTTATAAGGTGTCGTCTGGGTTGGTCATGGAATGCATTCAGACTCTCAATACGCTCGGGAGGGGCAACTCTCTAACCTTGGGGTGGATTCCTAGTCATGAGGGGCATGAGGGCAACGAGAGGGCAGATTGTCTTGCCAACCGCGGGGCCCGAAGACCCTTTATTGGCCCTAAACCATTCTGTGGAATACCTGCGGGGTATGTTAGGGAAAGGCTCAGGGCATGGAGAGAGTCTGAATTCTCTGGTTACTGGGAAAACTCTCCTGGTCAGCGCCAGGCTAAGAGATTGGTGTCTGAGACCTCGGAGCATGTTCTCTGCGAATGTCCCAGGCTTTGTGATAGGAGACTTAGGTTTCTAGGTGATCGCTTCATTTCGCCTTCCGACATCGCGAATATTTTGCCTAATAGGATAATTGGCTTTATAGGTAGCTTGAACTTTAGGCAGCACAAAAGACCTACATTGGTCGCGGTGCATAGTGCCTTCTGATCTAATCTAATCTAGGTTGATGGCTTTTTTAAGCAGCTAGACAGTTCTTACTATAAACACTGTATCGAAGCTATTGAATATCGCTGGGAAAAGTGCATCAAGCTAAATGGAGATTATGTGGAGAAATGACGAAAATGTTTCCCAAATTTGTTTTGTTTTCTTTGTTAGGTCGGTTAATTTTGGTACCGCCCTCGTATGTATTGTCGCTTAAATATTCTTCATACAATGTTTGACCAGTTTTTTTAATATTATTAACAGTTTTAATGTTTTTTTATTATTATTTTTTTCCATTTTCTGGAAAGAAAAAAATAAATTTAACAAAAAAAATATTTAAAACATTTCGTTATTTTTTGCAGCTTTTTGCGAAGTTTCTGAAATAACTACGCAAAACTACTGTTGCCAAAATACGGTATTATTGGTTAGTTGTTATACAGTTATTTTACATTCCCCCACAATAAATGACTACAATTACAGTTAAAATGCCTGTTACTACACGAATAACTGACATGTAGTTACGG
Organism: Delia radicum; assembly: GCA_021234595.1. Lineage (NCBI taxonomy): Eukaryota > Metazoa > Arthropoda > Insecta > Diptera > Anthomyiidae > Delia > Delia radicum. The sequence goes on from CM037851.1 coordinate 21,130,424, forward strand.
AAATAATTTTCTGAATGTAGGAATATCGTAAATTCCTCTATTAATTTTTAATTAGTTTTAAAATTCTTAAACATGTTTTTTACTTACTCAGAGTTAATGAATTGAGCTTCACCTGTTGACTCAAAGGTGTGTATCAATGTTGTACCTTTAACATGAGCCATACTTAAAAAGTAACCGGTTTCAGCATGTGGCAACATACCAAATATGGCCTCATTACCACTAATAACGTTTTGTTGAAAATCAAATTTACAATTATTTGTGGGCACATTACTGCGCGTAACATGTATCGATTCAGCATACGGTTTACATGTACTCAATTCTGGAGTTTTACGTATCGATATATAATTGGTTTTATTCGATATAAAATATTCGGTTAAACATTCACCATGAATACCCATCTGTAAACATTAGAGTACTTTGTTAAATAAACGATTTAAAAAAAATCGTTACTTTCAATTAACTTACTTCATCTACTACAAATGCTCCCGTTTTCTTGGTCTGAAATTGTATCATTGATGCTATGGCTCTTTTGAAATTCGTTGACCATATTGGATCACTTTCTTTAAATACCAAGTGTGATATTGTTCCTTCGGGTGTTAAGGCAACCTTGAAGGGTTTATATGTTGGATACATTTCTTTATTTTGCAGAAATTTTTCTCCAGAGTTATTTAGCGTAACATCATCAATTACGAGCTAGAATTAGTATTAAAAAAAAACCGGTTTAAAAAGTTTTTCGTAAGCAAAAATGCAACAGGGCGTAAATAACAATATTTATAGTATCGATAGAATCTACTTAAAATTATAATTAAGAGCCAATTCACACGCTATCCATCTCTGTCCATCCGCATCTACTATTTCGCCCTATGGTGATACGAATTGTTAAATTATTGAAAATTATCTTTTGAAAATGACAATTCGTATCATCAATACTGGGATATAGTTGATATAGGTGGACAGGAGTGTGTAGCGTGTGAATCAAGTTCAAAACACGGGTTTACACAGAGAGAATTGCGTGCATGATGTCAATGAATTTTTGCATTAGATCTATGAAGTGTTATTGGAATTCGTCTACTAAAACTTTTCATTAATGTAATGCAGTTTTTCATAAAAATTTAAGAACAGTTTATTTTTATTTATCAAAAGTTGTATACTCCTAATGAAAAAGTTTCATAAAAATAATGGGTTTTATCATAATGTCTAAAAAGGGAAGTATTCCGACCCGAACTCGTAGATTTTAATAAACTTTGGATATGTTGTAAAGGACTAAAAAAAGAGACACGTATTTTTGTTTACCTGGCCAATCTTACGTTTAAGGGTTAAAAAGTGGGGTTTAAAATTGATTTGTTTTTGTATGAAAACTTGTCTTTGATTTACGAAAACTAAAATTATTTGTACACAGGGTTAAAGTACTCAAGAAATCTTAATACCCATACTGCCTATATAGTGGACTAAGAGTTGCCACATTTTTGAATTATTTAAAGTATAAGAGAAAAGGGCTCTTCGGGAAATGATTTCGAATATCGGAAAAAGCTTTGGCACCCCTCGATTAAATTTAATAGACATTACTATTAGTACCTGTTTTGCTCCCTATTTCTCATCCTTAAATTGTAGTTTTCAAACTAGTTCTTAACTAGTTCCAAAGCGGAAGTTTGGAACTAGTTCACCTCCCTATGACATCTTCTTGTTAAAATCTACACCGACTAAATTTCCAGTTGCTCAGTTAAAGAATTTCTCAGTTATAACCGAAAAAAATTCAAACTAACTGAATTACCCGTATTTTTATTGTTGCCCATCATATGCAATAAAGAAAATTTAAAATTTTCATTTATAATTAAAATCAAATTTAAAAGAAAAAAAAAAATAATGTTATAACCATTTCACCAATACCAAAAATTGGAAATATATATAAAAAACTTTTTCTTTAAATTGACTGTCTGCATAGAATATAGAAGATAATATTTAAGATAAGTTCTGGTTCTTTGGTAGTGTTAAAAAAGTTGATGCTTTTGTTTTTTTATAGAGAATAACTGAAGTGTACAAGAAGACCTCATGTGATAAATAACTGAAGATAAAATGAAAGAAAAAAACTTAATAAAATGCTCAAAAATTTTGCATGTTGCCGCTATAAAAGTACTCTTAAAACTCTTCAAGTTCAATAATACAAAATTTCGTAAAAAAGAATATTGATATTGTTAAATTTAATGAGAAAAGAAAATTATTTGAGGATTTCTGAATTTAAGTTTCTGGTTGTTAATAACCTACGTTTAAAATTTATTTGTATTGACTAACAGCAAAGTTCCCATCAATTTATATCTCAGTTGAATTTTACATACAAAAACAACATTAGTTCTTTTTAATTAATTAATAATTAATTAGCCTGAGACTCAGTTAAAAATTTAGTTGTTAATAATTGAGAAATTTTTTCGGTGTAGTTTTTTACAGCATTTGTTAGTTGCATTTTTAGTTATTTTAACGGTAATAACCTTTTTAATTGAATTTTATACAGTTGTTTTAACTGTCATTTTCAGTAGATTCTACTGTCAAACTTTTTTGAGTATAATAACAAAATTTCATTATATCTATAGTGCATAAAAATGTCATAACTGGAGTATCATTTGGAGTCATTAGAAATCAGTTTATCTATACCACGGTCAGTGATTGCACAGACAATTTTATATAGACGCAATCGAACAAATAAAAACATAACAAATATTACATTATTCAAAAAACAGGGTCACTGACGAAGGTTCAATACCAGAAACTGCGCAGTCTGATTCAGGAAAATCGAAAAATTTACAATGTAGTTATGATTTTTAGAAAAAGCACTCATTCTTCTCTACCACGTCTTTCACAATAAAAATTAAACAAAATTGCATATTAATTGTAGTATTAATTGCAATTGTTTGAAAAAGACGTTAAAATTCAAATTCAAACTCAATCTTTAATTTTTATTTATATGTAAATAGTACTAAAAGAGTCAAAGAAGTACCATGGTTCTTTTCCGGATCAAATAGTACCAAAAAAAGTACTATAGTACTAACTTTATCATTCCTGTGGCCCTATCAATGGTATTTTGGCCCTTTTAAATTGTCAATTTGGCCCAAAATAAAAAAACTGTAAATGCATCACTGGTTTGCAGTTATTTTTACTATTATTTTCAGTTGATTTTTTATGTCAAATTTTTGAGTGAGCCCTTTTCACAGTTCATAATTTAATTGCTTTGATGAAATCGTATGTGAAAGTGTTATGTGAATTATATTTTTTTTACTTTTTTACTTATTTTTGTTATGTGAATTATATATTTTTTAATACCTTCGAACCTCCCACGATCAGACAAAAGTCTAAAAAAAATGGAGCATCATACATTTATAACACATATACAAACAATAGACGATCATCGTCACCATATTGTGGTGAGTGATAAGAGTCCAAAAAGCAAATTAGTAAGAATTTGCAATAAATGATAAGACCCAAAAAAGAGAATTTTTGCAAATGTAAAAAACATTTTTTTTGCATAAAGTCTGAAAATTGTTATAAATTGATTTTGTTTACACATTAGGCTGCTTCTTAAAAGAACAAATTGACGAATTTTGGACGGGAGAACACTGAGTTAGATTAAGATATATAAAAATTCTATAATTTCTTCAAAATTTTCAACAAAAAAAGTTTTCCCGATTTTCAAAAAGGACATATTTTCATTAAATTATTTTTTTTTAAAACCAAAAAAAAAAAAAAAACTAAAATTACTATAAATTTTTTTCTATTATGTTTAACCCCATTTACTAAGAAAAAAATATTTAGTTTTTATAAGATTGTTAACCCTTAACCACACTAGGATAAAGAAATGTATAAAATTTTGTATTCCTTTCTCCAATTATAACTAAAAAATTTAAAGATTGAAAACATTAAACTGATATTTTTTTGAAATAAACTCTTTTTTTACAGTTTTATTAGTGTTTTGTTTTTATATTCATCGAGGTTATTTTAAATTACAATTTTGATATAACTTTTATTAAAAATTATGTTTTTTCGATCTTTAATTGTGCAATGAAAATGAAAATTATTCAAGTTCGAGGCCATACTCTATATTTCTTTATTAGGATATTTTCCTAACAAATAATCTATAGATTATATAAAGAAATAATAGAGTAAGGCCTCGAACTTGAATAATTTTCCACAGTTATAATAGTTTTTGTTTTTATATACATCGAGATTATTTTAATGTTATTTTCAATTTATAACGAGCTTTCAACCTCCGTATATTTACAAAAATAATGCAAATCAAACATATTAGCTTGGTTGATACTAGTATTTCGATCTGGCCAAAGATCTCATCAGAACCCGAAGTTTTTGAAAAGCTAGAGCCTCCATAATAGGCAGAACTTTAACAAAAAACTCATTAATCATCAATTTTGCTCATTAATTTTTATTTTCCTTGTTTTAAATTTACAGCGAGCTTTCAACTTCCGTATATTATCAAAAACAAATCAAATCAAACATGTTAGCTAGGTTGATACTAGTAGTATTTCGATCTGGCTGAAGATCTTATCAGAACCCGAAGTTTTAGAAAACCTAGAGCCTATTAGGGTGGGGCGATTTGAACATCTTAATGGGCGCTTCGCGTTTCTGATTCTTGGGATTGTACTGAGCAAAAAAGACCACTAGACCATACGTCTACGGTGAAAATCGAGCTTCCAGATTTTGACTTTTTAGCTGTATTTTGTGAAAGTAACAATGTGTGGGATAGACATATCTCAGGAAGTAGGAGGAGCTTTTCCAAGATTATGGTATCAATCTCTTCTTTGGAAGATGCTTTAGCAGATTAATGCATCAATCATATTTGTGGGTGGGGTTTAAGGGGTTAATTTTCAATTTCAAAATAGGGCTTTTTTTGCCGTATTTTGTGAAAGTAACAATGTGTGGGATGGACATATCTCATAAGTATGAGGAGCTTATCCAAGATTATGGTATCAATCTCTTCTTTGGAAGATTCTCTAGCAGATTAATGCATCAATCATATTTGTGGGTGCGGTTTAAGTTGTTAATTTTTAATTTCAAAATAGGGCTTTTTGCCGTAAAGTCAAAATCTGGAAGATCGATTTTCACCGTGTACGTATGGTCTAGTGGACTTTTTTTGCTCAGTACAATCCCAAGAATCAGAAACGCGAAGCGCCCATTAAGATTTTTTTCCTTCCATACTAATCGCCCCACCATAATCATTAAATATTTGGCGCATTGTTAACCCGTGTTAAACCGAGGAAACATTTTTTCACAAAATAAAATTGATGGTTAATTGATTGAGTTTTGAGTTAACCAACTGAAAATAAGTTTAGTTTTTAGTTTATTTAAATTTTCAAAGTAATAAATCATTATTATTTAAAAACGTTAACTCTTGTTGACCGAAGTCCAAAAAATCTCCGACAAAAAAATCGAAAGCGGATTTTGTACATGAGGCAATTTTGATGATGAGCATTTTTTTCAAGTATTAAGATTCAAACTGAGAAAACAAAGTGGATAATATTATAAAATGTAATTTTTTTTCATTTTATTTTATTTGAAAATACTCAGTTATAACCGTCAACTTTATTTTATGTAACATTTTTGATCTTCGGAAAACATGGGTTAACGATGCGCCAAATATTTAAAGTTTTATAACTGAGTAATTGTGATTTATAACTGAATAATTGTGGCAAACAACGTAAATTTAGTTACTACCAGCAAAAATATATTAAAACTTTTTTTTTATCAAAAATACTTTGTTTCCTAAAAATTCGCCAAAATTAAATCGGTCCTCACGCTAAGTGGATTGAGGGATAATTTCAGTGTTATTTTTTTTTTTTTAATTCCCATGATGTATTTAAAGAAAAGCTTCCAAAATTATTTTAATATTTGCAATCTCTCAATTTTTTAATTTGTTATTAATAATTGGATCTTTGAAAATAATACGACATTTTTGACATTTTTTGGCCTATTGTGGTTAAGGGTAAAAATCTCATAAAACCTTAATTTGTTTTCTGAGCATTTGGGGTTAAATATATTTAATATATTGACACAAAAAAAAATTGTATATTAATTTTTTTTTTTAAAGCTATTTTTGTGAAAATATCGCTCATTTACTTCAAGATCGTCACAACTCAAAAAACTGATTTTTGAGTGAATGACACAGAATTATTCGTTTTATCACGTATCATACTGAGTAAAAAAAGCCTTATTGATTTCTTGGATACTCACCTCTTGAGAGAAAATATATTGTTATTTTTTTCTTCAAGGTGGGAATAATTGAAAACTTTAAACTAGTTTTTTACAAAATCAAAATTTATAAGTTCTGACGTTATTTTAAGTAAATGAGCGATATGTCCTTTTTGAAAGCAGAAAATTTTATTTTTAGAATTTTTTTTTTTCTTTAAGATTCTTAATCTAACCCAGGGTTGTCCCGTCAAAAATTCGAGTTTTTTTTTTAAAGAAGCAGCCTAATACACATGCTAAGATTGAATTGAATTCCCAAGGGTTAAAAAGGTTGTGAAACGAGAACTATTGGGAAAAAATCATATTAATTGATTTAAATTTAAAATGGCAAATAAATTGACACTTTCTTTCACACAATTTAACCAACACAATATATGAGAAATCTTTAAAGAGAGCAAGATATAGATTTTTTTTTTAAGAGAGGCTCAGTGACAATGAAAAATGTTTGGGATTTTTTTTCGAAATACTTACCGCTGCTGCTATGAAATTATTATTTTGACGTTGTAATGTCAATTTACCGCGTACTATCCAACCGGTTGTAGGTGGCGCTGGTAATTCTTCTTCCTGTGGCGCTTTGGCACCGACTTGTACACTACCCACATATTCATATAGCATTTGCTTATTTAAACCAATAATATTAAATGCATTTTGTGAAGCCGGGAATAACAGAAACAAATCTAAATTTTTTTTTTTTTTTAAATTAAAAAAAATAATTATTAAAATCATTTTTTTATCAATACAAAAGCTAATAAACTTGAGTAATTTGATGTATTATTTTTTTTTAAATTTAATTAAAAAACAAAAAATTCTTTATCAACGAACTAGTACAGAGAGAATTGACAGATGAATTTTTAAGTTTTATTTTTTTTTTTTCAACTTATACGATTTCTAATTCAAAATTACGTCATTTTTAAAATTATATATTGTATATTAGATTTTTTTATATTAAACTAATTTCTTTCTAGAAAAAAACACTTTAATTTAATTTTTTATTAAAGGAAATATTGGTTTTTTTTTTGTAAATACATACACACTAATACTGAGCACTTAAAACGCCTCATTTTTGTTAAATTTTCAAAACTTTTTTAAGCAAATTTTGCAAAGTTTTGTAGTTTTTATCACTTCTTTCGTTTTATCAATAATTTGTTAAAGTTATAGCCTTATCGTTAATGATAAACTCTCATTTTTTTATAAAATTCCTTTTTGTTTTTTTATTTGCTATGACATTTAATTCCGAAATTTTTTATTTTTTTTTTAAATATCTGGGTTTTTTGTTTGATTATCTTTAAAAGGTCCAGTTTATTATATTTAATGATAAGTTTAAATAAGTCACAATTTTAACTTCAAATTCCGTATTATTTAAAAAACTCCATGTGTTGCACTCGCGTTTCAAACTGCTACTGATCTTGAAATTTATATATTCAATCATTCGCATATTCAATTCATTCGTAATCAGTAGAAAGTAAATTTAAGAGTAAATTTTTTTAAAACGAATTCCCTTAAAACAAGAGAGTGGAGTATATCATAAGGATTTTTAACGGTATTCTTTTTGTGGAAATTTCAATATTTTTTGCTTACAATAAATGTCATTGTATGTAAGTAAGTATTGAAGTAACTGACCATTTAACTAATTTAAAATAAGTATATATGTCTGCCTGTTAGTCTCTCTGTCCGTCTATTTGCATTATTTATATTATTCTTAAGAAGGGCTTGGGTTTTCTTAATGGTCGGTTTTTTTTTTACATTTCTTTCATTGTTCGTGTCTTTCATACATTTGCCTGAGTGTTGTGAGAGTAAGAGGCCTGTGATTACAATTCATTATCAGCTTCAAGTTCATGTAGATTAAGTAATAAAAACTCAAACAAACATATGCTGCATGTTGCTGCTATTGTTGCATGAATTTCTTCTACTGATGCTGCTGCAGTAGTTTCAGTTGTCTAAAGTCATTAAACTAAGAGGCGAACAAAAAAAAAACCCCATTGAAATACCAACTAGCCAGCAATGGCGCAAAAATTTAAATATTTATTGTATAAAATAAATGCGTTTAGAAATTATTAAAAATAAAAAATTATTTTTTTTTTCTAAATCCTACACTTAAACAAGTACATTTATCGGTAGAATCAATTGAAAATTACACAGAAAAAACTGCAAACAGGTTTCAATTAAAAAAGTTGTTAAATCAATTAATATTTTAATTGATTTTGCACCTATCACGGCAATGATAACATCAATTAAACTTTTATTGAAAATTAAAAAGGAAACAAAAATATAAATAACTTCTACAAAAAAAAATATGATACTCACAAAAAATGTGTGTTAACGATACGTTGGTATGTGTGATTTTGGTAATGCTACGTCTGTATGTATGTTTGTGTGTGTGCTTGTTTTGTTTGTAAACTTTAAATTCATTTGTTATTTTATACTGAAAATTTTCTATTTAACCTAAAGTCTATGAAAAAATAATTTGAGAATTACGTCTAAAATAAAATATATATTTATTTATTTAAATGTTAATTAAAATATTAATTGATTCAATTAATTACACAGGCCTACAAAAAAAAATTTTTGTTTGGTGCCGCTAATTCTATGTTATAATTTGGTTAATTAGTCCGCAAGACGTCATGGTTAGCTGTCAAAATCGCGAAGCTACGTTCAGGTTTGTATCGATCGGTCATAACCTAAAAATGTATTTTATTATACTTAATGTCATTATAGTCAATTAATTTCTTTGATTTAATGATAATATCGATATGCCGTCGTCGAGAAGGTGTTGTGTAAATAATCCAAATACATTTTGTTATATTTGTGGTGAATATGTAGTAAAAAAGTTTAGAAAACCTATAACAGATGCAGTGAAGAAGACATACGTTGATTACTTTAATATAGAGATGAATGCTCGAAAACTACACGTACACTCAAAAAAATAAGTTAGTAGAAAAGTTAGTAAAACGTCTTGTAAATCAGGTATACTATTTTTTAGCAAATATTTTTGCTAAAATCGTGATTTCAGCTAAAATTTTTGTTATACTTATTCAGCACTTAACTGTTTTATACTAATGCTTTACTAATATACTAATGTTTTACTAATTAATTTTGCTAAAAAAAATTGTGCTGATAAGCAGATGTTGCGGCATGTCAAGATGTAGTAGAGAAGAGGAAAATGATATTAAAAAGTACAACTCTAACAAGACAAGTAAAAAAATCAACCATGAAAAAAACATATACAGACATGTAGACAGAGTAAAGAGAAAGACAAAAACACACATCTTAGGTAGATTTGTATGGTTTCTTTTTCTTATTGCAAAAAAGGGTTGTTTTTTTCGTTTCGTTTCGTTTGTTTTGTTTATTTTTTCGTTTCGTTTCTAGAATTATCTTCGGCGGTTTCGTCATTGAAAAGATAGCATCATTAAGACAACCATTGATGTAAGTAGTTGATGAAAATTTTTGTTATGTTATATATATTTATTTCTATATATTTTCAGATATTAAATTAATTCATGTCGTCAATGTGGGAAAATTAAAATTGTTATATTTCGTTATTATAGTAAATTATTTTTAAAAGAATCACAAAAATATGTTTTATGATTTTCAGCAAATAAATTAACTAAATTACAATTTTTCTACAAATTTTTTGCGTTTTTTTCAGTCTACTAAAATTCAGCAAAAAATTTATTAATTTTTACCAACGCTTTTTTATTTCTAATCTACTAAGTGTTAGCAAAACTTTTGCTGAATCTACAAATTTTGTTGCTAAAAATCAGCTCGCTGATTTTCAGCAAAAGATTTTGCTGACATTAGCAACTTTTTTGCTAGCATCCTCCTGACTAAAATTTTGCTGACTCAGCAAAATTTTTTGCTGACTTTACAAACTTTTTTTATGAGTGTAGCATTAAAAAAGTAAGTATAAATTTTTTATCAGGGTACCGAACGTACTTGAAATCTGTTTTATTTTTAGCGGCACCAAAATCATTGTAGGCCTGTGTTATTTGTTTAGAAACAAATTTAATTCAAATCAAAGCTTTAATTAGATATTTTAGGTTGATAATTTTTTCTGTGTACAGTTAAAACAAAGACATATGCAGTCAAAAAGACGACAAAGTTTTAAATATAACTAAAATTTTAGTTATTTTAACTGTTAGAAAAGGCTCCATAAAATAACACCCCATAAAATAACTCCCCCAAAAAGAAAATGAAATAAGTCCGCAAAAATTTGTATGGAAAACAACAACAACGATAATTGTGGAGTTATTTCATTTTTTGCGGATTTATTTCATTTTTAAACTGGGAACTTATTTCATTATGAAATAAATCCGTAAATATTATTTTTGGGAGTAATTGCATTTTTCTAAAATCAATATTCTTAAAAATTTCAAGCTAAAAAATGGCAGAATTATTATTACTGTCCGACTGAACAGTTCGGCCAAAAACCTATATTTTGTCGGTTTTTTGATATCTAGAGGCAATGATGACAAATTTTGGTATTGGAAACATGTTTGTTGAGCCGAATTAATTCGATTTTGTGTATAAAATTTAAGAGAAAAGCCGAAGTTTAGCTATAAAGTTAAAAGTTCGGCCGCCGAACTATTTTCAATTTGGCCGAACTTTCTGAGGCCGAACAGTGAATTCATTGCTTAACTACAGACTTTTCTTTAAATTTGACACTCAAAATAGCATCTAATCAGCCCAATAAACATTTTTCCATCCGCCAAATTTGTCCATAATGCTTTAAAATACCGAATACAGACCAAATGCATTTTCTGGCCGAACTGTTCGGTCGGACACTAATTATTATTCCCAGAAATTATTACTAAGTGCTACATAGAGTATAAAAAGTATTACAAAAAATTTATGTAAAATAACTTTGAAAAGTATGAATTAATATTTGTGGTGCAAAACAAATTTTGCTAATTTTTAATTGCCAACGATTTATACTCAAACAATTCATTAATAGTAGCAAAAATTTGCGCGAATTTTTCATTTCAAAAATTTGCTGAGCAAAAACACTTGTTTGATTGTTATTCTGTTGCAAATATAAAAATCGCTCGAATTTTAAACCTATTTACACTTTTTATAGCTAACTAATAATAGTTTTGTTGCCGAAAAATTTTGTTTGAGTGTAAATCGGTTGGAAATGCAAAAATCGCGTAAATTGGTTTTGATGCAAAGATTTTGTATTTGGGATTTTACATTCCCAACCGAATTACACTCAAACAAAAATTAGTTAGCTAAGTATAAATTGTTTTTAATGCAGAATGAATAAGAATTTTGCTTCAGAAAAATTTTTGTTTGAGTGTAAATCGCTTGTAAATGAAAAATTCGCGAAAACTTGGCATTTCCAACCGATTTACACTCAAACAAAAATTTTCTGCAGCAAAACTATTAACTAATAATAGTTTTGCTGTAGAAAATTAAGTACAAATTGGTTTTATAATTTTCAGAACGAATAAAAGTTTTACTACAGAAAAATGTTTGTGTTAGTGTAAATTGGTTTAAACTAGTAGTATATTCAATCCAATACTATCGGATCACTTAACCCTTGTCGATCTGGGCTCTACGCAATAAGTCCCAGGTGCAAAAAGTCCCCAAAAAAAAAATGAAATAAGTCCCAAATATTTTTTATACAAATTTAGGAGTAACTTCAAATGAAATAATACCCAGTTCTTTTGCAGTTATTTAATTTTTTTAGAAGTTATTTCATTTCTGTTATTAGGTGTTATTTCATAATGCAATAATTCCGAAATGAAATAAGTCCCAACAGAACTTAGCGTGGGACTTATTTCATTTTATTTTCTTGTTCGGTGTTATTGCATTTGCTGTGGGAGTTATTTAATTTTTAGTGGGAGTTATTCATTTTCTTTCGCGTAGCCGCCTGCCGCGTTCTACGGAAGAAAAAACCCTAAGAGCGCCAAACAGAAAAACTTGTTTTTACAAATCCAATGTCGAATCCGTTGAAATCTTATTTTTAAGGCAATAAGTAATATAATTTGACTAGTCATAGCTTTGTCATTTTAACAGCTAATTGATTGTTTTTTTATCTTAAATAAAAGAGTAGAGCATTGGCCTTCTGTTTTTTTTAAAGTTTAGACACTAATATATACGTAAAATTTTTAATAAAATAGACTTTTAAAAAAATAATTATTAAAAAACAATAAATCTTGGTGTGGTTTGGTATTTTGGGACATAAAAAGTTATGACAGGTCAAATAAATGTTACTTGATGTCTTAAAAATATAAGATTTTAACGGATTCGACATCTGATTTGAAAACAAGTCCTTGTGGGTGGCGGTCTTCGGCCGCTCTTGGGGTTTTTTTTTCCTCCGTAGAACGCGGCAGGCGGCTTCGCGAAATAAAGTTTTTTTCTGCGTGATTATCATTTTTTTACACTTCATACATTTCTTATTTGGCAAAATTAATTTGGGCCTTATTTCATTTGTGTTGCATGCACTATTTTTGGGAGTTATTTCATTTTTATTCTTTGGAAATTATTTCATGATGAAATAACAACCAAAACCTAGGATTTGTTTCATTTTTGTTTTGGAAATTATTTCATTTTTTTATTTCACTTTTCCGAGATGGGACTTATTTCATTTTTTTAGAATTTATTTCATTGGAAGCTTTTTCACTGGGACTTATTGCATAGAGCCGTCGATCTGCGCAAATAGCCTCTGATATATGAAAAAAAAATTTAAATTAATTTTAAAAAAAATTTATTTTGTGATACATCATCACTAATTTTAGACATAATTATGATCAAATGAAAGCATGTTTTGTTATTATTTAAAAAAATTCTAAAATAATTTTTAAAAAAATTACTAGAAAAGAGGAAAAAGACACCAAATTGTAATATCTCAAAAACCGTTAGTCCGTTATTTATGAAAAAAAAAATAATTCTAGAATAGAGGGATAAAAATCAAAATCAAATCGTAATATCTCAAAAACCCTTGGTCCGATTTCAAAAATATTCGTGCATGTCAAAATTTATAAAAAATTATTTAACGTAACACATATTTTTATTAAAGCACAACAAATTTTCGAAAATCTAAAACTTTGGTGGAGGGGCGCCAGGGGTTAAAATTCTCAAATTTGCACCAAATAACTTTTAGACCTAGTAAATACTACACTCAAAAAAATAAGTGAGTAGAAAAGTCAGTAAAACGTCTTTTAAATCAGGTATACAATTATGTTTTCAGCTAAAATTTTAGTTATACTTATTCAGCATTTGACTGTTTTGAACTAATGTTTTACTAATATTTTACTAATGTTTTACTAATTTATTTTGCTAAAAAAAATATTAATAGTGTAGACGACAACCAGATTGAAAGATATACGCAGAATGAATTAGATGTCGCGGCATGTCAAGATGTAGTAGTGACGAGGAAAAAGTTACCATAAAGTACAACTCTTGTAAGACATATAATGAAATCAACCATGGAAGATTTTTGTGTCTGTTTTTCATCCATAAAACAAAATTGCTTTTTTTTTTGTTGCAAATTTTCTGTTTTATTGAATCTCTCCCTTAAGGAATTTACAATAAGTGAACAAATCTTAAATCTATTTTCTTAATGGTTAACTGCCTTTAAAAACAAATTAAATTTTGTATTGTCACCGTCTTGTGAAAGTAATTGTCTATTAATTCAATAAAAGACAAAATAAAATAATTAAAGTTAATAAAGATGAAAAGTTCAAAACTAAGTGTTTATTGAGATTAATAATCCAGTCTGGTAAAATTGCAAACAAACATACAGTCAGGCACTAAAGCGAAAGTATAGGTATATTTTTATGGTTTAGGTATATTTTTATGGTTCCTTTTTCTTATTGTATATTTTGTTATTTTTTCGTTTCGTTTCTATAATTATCTACAGCATTTGAGTTCCTTTAAAAGATAGCATCATTTAGACAACCATTGATGTAAGTAGTTGAAAGAAAATTTTGTTCGTGTTATATATATTTATTTCTATTTTTTTTTTAGATATTCATGTCGTCAATGTGGGAGTATGAACATTTTTATATTATAATGAATATATTATATTATTTTTAAAAGAATCACAAAAAAAATGTTTTATGATTATCAGCAAACAAATTAACTAAAATACAATTTTTCTACAAATTTTTCGAGTTTTTTTCAGTCTACTAATATTCAGAAAAAATTTTATTAATTTTAAGCAATGGTTTTTTAATTTCTAATCCACTAAGTGTTAGCAAAACTTTTGCTGAATCTACTGATTTTGTTGCTAAAAGTCAGCTCGCTGATTTTCAGCAAACGATTTTGCTGACATTACCAATTTTTTTTGCAAGCACCCTCCTGACTAAAATTTTGCTCACTCAGCAAAATTTTTTGCTGACTTTACTAACTTTTTTTTTTTTGAGTGTACAATAATCTGAACAATAAATCGAAATTTTTCAAAAAAATTTTTCTTCATACAAAAAAATTACGCTCTAAAGGACATGTCCATCGAGATAACTACTTACCTCGATAACATGTTTCTCCTCACTTACAGGTAAAGAGTTATCGAAAACTCTTTACTTAAATCTTTAATTTTTAAATCGAACATTATTTTTAAAATTGTCAAATTCGTAGTAAAAATTTAATTATATTAAATTTTATAAAGAAACGAACTAATTATACATTAAAAAAATTTAGGCTCAATTACTGAATCTGCAATTAATATATGGGAAACAATAACAAATGTGTCAGTTAAAGTCCCAGTTAGTAGCTAACGGGACATTGCGCAGATGAGGCTTAAACGTGTTAATTTGGTATTACCCATGGACTGTCTGTAATACCCAATGTTGCGAAGGTAACATGTTCCGTAATACCAACCTATTGCCGAGGTTTTGCTGGGATACATCGAAAAATATAGTATGCCATTAAAATCAGCGCCCCTGAAATATATTGAATTGGTGATCATAACTTTATTAACCCTTTACTGCATGGTGTTGCATATTTGCAATGAATAATTTTTTTTTATTAATTTTTTTATTAAAAAAAGCCACATCTCTATTGTAATATTTAACAGCTAATATGTCCAAAACAATGGTAAATTTGGAGATATGCCATTTTCTGTGGCGAGAAAATGGAAAAAAAAACGGTGATTCCAAAAAAAAACTATTTTTATAATTTTTAAAATATTGTAATTTATACTAAAAAAAAAATAGTAGTCAGCAAAAAATTTTATTATTTTTATTAGCAACTGTTATTTTATTATTTTTATTAGCAACTACCAAAACAGTATTTCAGCAGTTAATTTTGTTAATAATTTTAAAAATAATAAATTTCTTTGGGTTTTTAAGTGTATGGCTAGATCTTTAAAATTTAACAAAATATGTTCCTTTGAATATGACATAACTCACTGATGTGATACTTTTTTAACTCAGGCTATGAACGTGGTAAAAAAATACGAATTAAAAGAGAAAAAAATCTCCCCCTTGGCGGCCTGGCCAAACCGATAAAGCGGGGAATGTTGGTTCCTAATCCCACGTAGACAGCCGCTTAGACGGGGTTTTTAAAAACTGCTACGGGGAGGGTCACCTAAAGGAGAAAATACTCCCCCTTGGCGGCCTGGCCAAACCGATAAGAATCCGCTTAAGCGGAAATTTAAGAAAATCAAAATTCGTAAATGGTTTAAGTTAGGAACTTCAAATTTGGTTAGATGTTATTTTTGGAAATTTCTTATAAGGCAAAAAGGCGAAAAGTGCCTGCCAAATCCTTTTGTAAAGAAATTTTAAAAAATGTTCCTTCTAGTATGGGCAAATTTACTAATGCGTTTCTTTTTAAAATGTTGGCCGGAAACGTGATAGAAATTTGGGGCTAAAAGAGGAAAAAGTTCATCAGGGGGTGACTGCCCAAACCGCTAAACAGGGGAGCTTGAAATTTGACATGTGTTTCGCATAGACATCCGCTTAGACGGGATTTTTTATTAGAAATTTCAACATATAGGAGCAAATAGGAAATATCATCCACTTAAACTTCTTTGCCTATAGACATAAAAGTGAATATATGTTTCCTTGAAATAGGGTATAATTCATCGATAAAGCTGATTTTTAAAATTTTTGTCAGGAACGTGTTAAAAAAAATAGGGTCTAAAATGTGAAAAACATCTCCTTTGGTGGCCTGCCCAAAATTATGTTATGTAGGTTCCTACTACCGCGTAGATGTCCGCTAAGACGGCATTTTTGGAAATTCTTTCGAATAGGGCAGAAGTCCCTGTCTCTGTCCAAACCCCTTTGGCTAGAACTATGAATTTTTTAATATATGTTTATTCGAATATGGCCTAATTCAGCGACAACGTACTTTTTGGAAATTTCATAAGGAACGTCCCAAAAATGGAGATTCAAAAAGAGAAACGTGTCCCCCTTATTGGCCTGCCCAAACCGCTTAAGTTAGAAACTTATAATATAGTATGTAGACTCCTTCTCCCGAATAGACATTTATTAAGACGGAATTTTTGGAAATATCTACGGAATGTGGGAAAAATGGAAAAAGTCTGTCCTGCTAAAACGCCGTTAGATTGAAATTTAGATATATTCCTGGTGTATTAAAGACTTCACTAAGAACGTTGTTTAAATGAGGTTTAAAAAGCGAAAACATTTTCTTAATCAGCCAGGCAGAACCATCATAAAGCATTAACTAATAACAAATGATTTTTTTTTTATAGAATTATAAAAACTTTTTTAGTTTTTATTTAACTATATTTAATGTTTATAGCTAAAAATCTTAATTCTAAAGTACTATACTATAGACTAAATTTAATTTGTTATACAGCATCCCTAAATCACAATAGATTTAATTTGTTTCTGGTAAGAATAAATCTTTCAAAAATAAAAAATATATAAATTTTAAACCAATTTTACAAAAAAAATGTATATAAAATAATTATAACAAGTCTTTATATAATAATAATAAACTAAGCACCACCATGAGCGTGGCCAGTTCTTAAGTAGGCAGCTGGATTACCACCACTAGTGGTAGGAACAGAAGGACCATCACCACCTTTAGGTTTATCGTCTTTGCTAGTGATGAGCTCAGAATTTTCAGATGAAGTTGATGGATTAGCGTCTAAGTTCTTTAATTGTTGTTGCCACATTTCTGCATATAAACCATTATCACGTATCAGTAAATCTTCATGACGGCCTCTTTCGGCTATCGAACCATCCTTAAGGACTAAAATCTCATCAGCATGTATAATAGTAGATAAACGATGGGCTATAATAATGGTAGTTCTATTCGAGCATACAGTATTTAAAGCGGCTTGTATATTTCTTTCAGTATGAGTATCTAAAGCTGAAGTGGCTTCATCGAGAAGTACCAAGACAGGAGCTTTAAGTAAAGTTCTAGCTATAGCAACACGTTGTTTTTCACCACCACTTAAACGTAAACCACGTTCACCCACTTTAGTTTCATAGCGATCTGGAAAACCTAAAATACGATCGTGTATATCAGCCATACGTGCTGCCTCATACACTTCATCGGCATTAGCTCCGATTTTGCCATATTCAATATTATAATAAATGGTATTATTAAACAATACCGTATCCTGGGGTACCACACCAATGGCCTGTCTCAAACTTTGTTGTGTTACCAATTTAATATTTTGTCCATCAATTAAAATGCAACCAGTTTGTACATCATAGAAACGGAACAATAAACGTACAATTGTACTTTTACCAGCTCCTGAGGGGCCCACAATAGCAACTGTCTTACCAGATGGTACCGTAAAACTAATATTTTTCAATACGATTTTCTCCGGGGAATAACCAAAACTGACATTATTAAATTCAATACCACCGCCCGCTGTTAATAAATTAGCACTGCCGGGAGCATCTACAACCTCTTCCTCTTCTTTTAGTAAATCAAACATATTTTCCATATCGACAAAATTCTTTTGTATAGCCCGATAATAAGTACCAAACCAATTTAGGGGCATATATAAATCCATTAAATATGTAAAGAATAATACAAAATCACCGACAGTTAAAGTTTGATGTTGTACCACTAGATAAACACAAAGCATAGAACCACAGAGCAGGCCCAGACATAGGATAATGTTTTGAGAAGTATTCAAAATATTTAGGGTTAATAGAGAAAGGAATTCTTCTTTCTGGAAACAAAAAGAGAGAATAATTAAATTGATATTTATTAATTGGAATGGTGAAAATTACAAACCTGATATTTTGTTATGGCATCCCGATAGGCATTCACTTCATATTGTTCAGCTCCATAGTATTTAACAGTTTCAAAATTAAGCAAAGAATCTACACTACGGGCTCTTTGTTCATTATCGGCTTGATTCATACGTCTTTGATATTGAGTACGCCATTCGGTAACCAATATTGTAGCCACTACAAAATATGTATATAAAAATTAAAGAAGATATTGTTAACACATATCGCACTTGATCAACAAGAGGGTATTAACTCAACATTTTTGAAATATCACTTTTTTCAAGAAATCAACTAACAACATTGTAAAAATTTCAACGTATTCCGATTACTCTTTCATCTCGAAAACCACTTTTGAGACCATTATTTGAACAAAAAGGTATTATTTCGAGTTAATACAAAAGTTCAAATAGAAATGAATCGTATATTTTCATAAAAAAAGTATTATTTTGATTTGAGTCATTATTTATGTTAAAAATAATCAAACTGTTTTATTTATATTTGGTTGTATTTTGAGTTGATACTGTTTTGTTGATAAAATTTGTTTTATTCTATAAATTTAAATCGATAAAATTTCAAAAAATGGTATTAACTCAAAAAAATTGATTTTTTTTGCAATGAGTGGTAAAATTTAAAACAAAAACAATGTATATATATTTTCAAATGGAATTTGCTTATTATGATATGTTTGAATTTTTAAATTCTGTTAAAATGTGGCCATAAAGAGTTTTTTGACTCTACTGAAAATTTTAAAATTTTGAGTTAATACCCTCTTGTTGATCAAGTGCGATATGGTTTTTAAAGGTGTGAAGTAAAGTTGTCAAAAGCGGTTTCCGATTTTTGAAAAATTGAGGTTTTCGAGTTATTCGAGAAACTGGTTTTTTCGTCTCGAATATTTCGTAATTTTCGAATACTTTTGAAAATTTCAGAGAACAAAGAGTTTTTGACATAATTTGCAGGCTTCTCCACATTTAAAATACTAACAAGTAAAAAATCCTGAGAAGACAAATTAGATTTGTTCCTTTTTTGCATTTTTATGTTTTTTTTTACCCATTTGTGATTTATTTGAATTATCCGAGATCGAGTTTTTTTTTTAAAGACTTTCTGATTTAAATTTTTTTTACTCATAAAACATTAGCGGTATTCACTCTTGATAGCATTTATGCAAGGGTTGCATTAATACTATGATTTTATGCTACAAAGCGTGAGCGTCTTTTTTTGTGTGTATTGTATGTTTACAACAGTGGTCGGCAGAAAGAGAGAATATGAATGTATTGGTGTTGTACACTTTAAGAAATAAGTTTTTTTTTCTTTACTAATCTATACTAATATTAGAAAGAGGTAATACTATTATTGTTTGTAGGAGGTAATCTCCGAAACTTCTCATCCGATTTAGAAAAATTGTTTATTAATATTTAGACTGATTGAATGAATAAATGAATGAATGATTGAATAATTGAATAAATAAATGAATGAATGAATTACTCTTCCTATACAAAATATATTGAATAAATGAATAAATAAATAATTAGAAAAAATTAATAAGTAATGAAATAAATTATCGATAAGTTGATATTTGTATTCATTGAATTAAAATAATTCATGTTCTTTTTTTTCTCTATTAAAAAAAGTAAAATTAGTTCAAAATAAAAATTACAAATATTAATCATAAAAAACATATTTCATTTTGTGTACTTAAATTATTTGTTCTTAAAAAGTATTCCATTAGATATCACCATAGTTTTATTTGGTTGCTATATTGCCTTGTTAGGATTATGATTATTAATAAACATTATTTTTGTTAACAAAATAAATGAATGAATAAATAAATAAAAAAAATAAATTCAATTCAATAATTTCAATTCTCTAAAATTTTAAGAGTGTACTTTATTTCTTCAACAAAGCGGCATAGACCTACTTGGTTGATAGCGAACATACGACTAAAAGAAATAATAGTATTTCTTGTGCTCTTAGCTGTGAGTTTTGTTGATATTCGTGTTGTGTACGTGTAAATAGCCGATTGTGTTCGGTTCCTGAGTGCTATGAGTGCCGATCACTGGTTTACAACCCAAGCATTTCAATGTTGACAAAACAGCTAATTTCTAACGAAAATGTATTTTCTAGCGATTTTTAAGTAGACTTTAGCGACTTTTTTCAAATAAAAAAGGTTGGCATTATTCTTCGTTCTCAGTGTTCTCAGTTCTCTCACTAAAAGATGGTAAGTATTGTAAGTTTGAAAGGTTTGCAAGACCCAGAATATGCAATAGGTTTTCGTCTTGCATATAAATAAAAGTCTTGCATATTTTTATTTCATGTATTTTGTTGTTGTGGTCTTGCATACTCTTGTATTTATACAAGATCTGCAAGCTTTGAAAGGTCTGCAAGGGTAGTTTGCTACCAAGAGCGAATACCGCTATTATGTTTTTCTCTAACTTGGAATTAAAATCAAATGAATTTAAAAAAGTGTTGTTTTTCCAAGTTTTTTATAATACAGTCGACCCTCGGTTAACGAACGCCTCGCTTAACGAACATTTCGCACAACGAACACATTAAAAAAAAAAAATGTTTCGCTTAACGAACAAAGTTTCGTATAACGACCAACGCAAAATGGGAAATACCGAATTGCGCGAAAAACTTCTGTTGGTGTTCAGCTTTGGCATCACTTGTGCTCATACAATTAAGAAGACGTGTTGAGACATACAAACATATAGTACATGTTCATTATTTGATTTTGTTAAAAAAGGGGAACTACCGAACTGCGCATAAAACTTCTCTGTTTGTGTTTAGCTTTAGCATCACTTGTGTTCATACAATTAACAAGACGTGTTGTTATTTTTTGTGAAAGTGTAACGTAACATTAAAAAGCATCACCCCAATCAGACAGTGGCTAAACGCGCAACAGATGTATTCAATGATAATGCTGTGTCGCATTTTCAACAAATTTTGAAGCGTCGCCAAAAACAAACGTTTCTAGACAGTTTTTTGTTAAAGAAGAACTAGGTATGCGTCCAGGTATTATACAAAATTATTTTTTTTGTATTTTTTTCTTTTTTTCCATTGCAGATTGTCTCATTTCGTCCTATATTCAGTTCCTTAAAAATGTTGATAAATATATGTTATATTACTTTCAATAAATATTGATGTTGAAATATGTTAGTGTGTACTTTTTCCGACTTGGAACGCATTATTTTATTTTGCACTGATATATATGGAAAAAATGGCTTTGCTTAACGAACGTTTCGCATAACGACCACGCTTCTGGAACGAATTGTGTTCGTTAACTGAGGGCCCACTGTATATATTTTATCTGTTTTGCAATTTTCGTTCTTCTAGCTCACTCTCCCATTCGTCAAGTTTTGTCAATTGTTTATGAGATTATATTCCTCAATGGTTTGTTTGACAATTCTGAATATAACGAATACAATTTAGAAAAGATCATTTGAAAATGGACTAGTATGTGAACAAAATAAATTAATATGCCCAACTCTTATAACATTCATGGCTAAAAATATTTTGCACCGACCAATTTCGATGAAAGTAATTAAATCGTTATTTTTTGTTGTTGTAATTTGTATCCACTATTTATTTTTTAATATCACATTTCCACATTTAATCCTCATCGGTAGGTGTCCCGATAGAAGATCCTCCATGTTAGCCAACTATACTTTTACTACATTAAATTTCTTTAGAACAGAAGTGCCCAAGCCCTATGCGCATGGTGCTCATTTGTTTTTGTAAAAGCACTTAGCTATAGGCTGTGTGTTTTAATACACACATAGAGCAGTCAGCACTAGCAATACGAAATACACAAACAACTTTGTCTTATTAGTTTTTTTTGTCGTTCTTCACTGTATACACGCATGTGCAAAGCAACAACACTTTCGTATGCTTTGCTGGCAAACATTGAAATATTTTTTTTCTTTGTATGTATTGGTTTTTACAACAAAAAATATTGAATAAAAATTAGTTTTTCTTTAAATGTATTGGTGTTTGCTCTTCCATAAGGAACTTTTGGGCACCCCTGCTTTAGAATAAGTTTAGTCGAAATATATAATATATTACATTTAAAGCTCTCAATGAACCGCAAGACGTATTTTCCATCTGTAATTTAACCATTTTTTTTTAAATTACGATGACCAAACTTTTAGATTTTCCCGAGTATTTTTTTTTTTTTTTTTTTTTTTGAAAAGAACTAAAAATTCTCTTTAGGAAGAATATCCCTTTATTGTCCTGTGTACAAAATTTAAATTATGGCATTTTTTTTCTACTTGATAAAGGGTTAATGTTTCCACTTTTCACCAAAAAGACCCACTAGGAAATTTACAGAATTTACATCCAAAAAAAATTTTATCTTAAAAGTAGGTTTTCACTTCTTTTTTTGTCATTAAATTTGTTTGTTTCATTTTATGTAGGATATAAAACCCGAAGTTAATGCTTTTACTTGTTTTACCTCAAAATTGTTTTCGTATTTAAATTGGAGGGTATATAACAAATGTGGTAATGCTGAATTAATAGTTTTATTTGTTTTATATTATTATGATTTTCAAGAGAAAACATCTCTAAAGTTTTGAAAGATCGATCAAAATTTATTTACAAATGCGTAATAAAGATATATGAGTCATTCCATGTCAGACCGAACATATTTTTTACAACACCTCTTCCTAATTAACTTAAATTTGCCAGACGTATTAAACATTAAAAAATATTTTACCCGTGCTTCCAGAAAAACAATTAAAAATTTTTTTTGAAAGGGTTATGGACATTTGAAAATCGTCAAAATCGTGAAAAGTCATCCGACTTGACAACTTTTAAACTGATGTTTTTCTAAACTAGTGAATGGATTTTAAAGTTTAATACCTTATTTTAAAGGAATGGATTCTATTTTTTCCGATTTTTTTACATTTTCAAGTAAAATATACAAAAAATTCTATCGACACATAGAAAAAGCAAAACAAATAATGATTAAGAACAACATGAATTGGTTAGCGTGTGTTCTTGCATACATGCATGCATTAACATTTTCGTTAACACGCTTGTAAATATAATGTTCACATACAAAATTTAATTTTTCGTGGTACTACAATGGAAACAAATCGGAAAAAGTAGAATGCACTAATTTTAGAAATTTTATTCACTAGTTTTAGAAAAACATTAGTTTAAAAGTTGTCATGTCGGAAGATTTTTCACTATTTGAACGATTTTCAAATGCACTTAACTTTATGAAAAAAAAAATGTTTAATTTTTTTCTGGAAACACGTGTAAAATATTTTTTAATGAAGAATACGTACTAAAATTTTGAATGAAATCGGAGACATCGAAGTCAGTTTTTAGCAAAAATCGTACGGTCTGACATGGAATGACTTAAATGAGAATTATTTAACAAATTTTGTATTAAATTGACAATTTATATATTTTTTTAATAAGTAAACAAGGGTATGAGATTCCGACAATTTTTTTTTTTTTGCAAACTTCGATTTCGTTAAATTTTGGATATTTAAGAAATAGTCACATTTTTAAAAATACTCTTCATAAATAACACGCTGTCACAAAATGAGAAAAAGTCAATTGGGTTTGAACAGCCATACATATTTTTAATAGATTTTGTTTCGCTAATTCCAAACCGCGATTAAAAACGAGTAAAAAAGGGTTTTCAAACAATTTTTTTGAAGTTGTATACACACCACATTCGAACAGCTTATGTTTTTCTATTACGATTTGGAAAAATTAATCTTTTTTCTCTATAATGAGTTGACAAACTATTAAAATTTTTGTATTATAGGAAAAAATTGCAAGTGTGTGAGATGCCGTCAATTTTTTATTTTTTGCAAAATTCGATTTCGTTAAATTTTGGATATTTAAGAAATTAAAAATACTCTTCATAAATAATACACTGTCACAAACTGAGAAAAAGTCAATTTGGTTTCAACAGCGATACATATATTTAATAGATTTTGTCTCGTTAATTCCAAATCTGTTTTCATTCGCGTAACAATTTTGAGAAAAACGCGGTTAAAAACGCGTAAAAATGGTTTTTAAACAAGTTTTTTGAAGTTGTGTACACACCACATCCGAACATCTTATTCATTTCTTTTACAATGTAGATAAATTAAAATTTTTTCTCTATGAGTAGACAAACTTTTAAAATTTGTGTATTATAGGAAAAAATTGCATTTATCCAAAAAATATTGCATATTTAAAAGCAGCTTAAATTTATTTAAGGGTCGTGATATAAACTTTATACTTTCCTTTTTTAATGTTGGAGAAAAACGTTAAAATTATTGCACCAACTTTGTTTAAATTGTATTTTAAGTATAAGCTATCTCTAAAATTTTACGAACTTATAATTCTTTTTTCTCAAATATCATATTGAATATTTATTTGAATATTTTATTTTTTGTAGAAGGCATTTGCTAAATGTATTTTACGCTATTTAAACAATCAGTTTTAGAAAATATCATTGCGGTATCTTTAAGAGTAAAATGTATTCTAAATATTTATCTTTATTTTCAATCAATTGAATGCGTCGATCGTATAATATAAGGCTTGAAAAATCACCAAAACATCCATTTTTCGTCAACTTTACAACCTTTTTGAAATCAGGGCATCAGAGACTTTATAGTATGATTTATAAAGTCTCTAATGCCGGCATTCAAACCAAGGAATCTTGTCGAAATGTGTAATTTAAATATTATACTTACGTATATACAAAAACATTGTCAGGAATACAATCAAACCAAACCACCAGTTAAAAGCGTAAATGAAATAAACCACAGCAACCATCAGATCAACAATTGTTGGTGTAATTGAAAAGATTATATAATTTAGTAGATTATTTATAGAATCAGTACCACGATCCATAACACGTAAAACTTCACCAGTTTTACGTTGTAAATGCCATCTTAACGAGAGATGATGTAAATGATTAAATAGATCTACTTCAATTTCACGAGTTGTATACTGTTGCACACGAATCCATAGGAAAGAGCGAAGATTATTAAATAAACCCATGGAGCCAGTGCCACCACCTTGAAGGAAGGAGAGGCCAACGTAAATTAAAACAAAATCCCAGCGGAAGATAATAGGCTCAATAGTTAAACTGTCAACTGAAAGAGAAAATATAAAATTATAATTTTTTACTGATTAAATTTAGGTTTCTGCTTACCTAATTTTTTACGATAAATAGGTAAAAATAATTTTATAACACGTCCGGCAGCCAATAACAGAATACATAACAAAACGGTGATCTGCAAAACAACATCCTTCTTGGGCCAAAGATATGGAAATAATTTACGTAATTTCGTAAAAGCATTCCGAAATGCAGAACCCGTATTTAGAGTTTCCGTACTTGTAGGAGGTTGTTCTTCATCTAAACGTTGATGGGGATTATAGGGAAAAGTTATACCAGGAGCTTTAAGACCCAATACAAAGATTAGCAAAGACGTTAGATAACGTGTTACAAATAGACCCATTTCAATTTCATCTTTGTTTCTGTGAAAAAAAAAAAAATATATATATATATATAAAAACTTTTCAATTTAAACTTATTTTTGTTTAATAGAATGAAAAATCTTACGTTTTTAAATTAAACCACCAATCTTCATGTCTTAAATTAATAAAGGCCAACGATTCATTGATAAAGGCCAGTGTCCAAAATAGTAATAATACCAAACCATGTCCTCTAGTGGGTATAGATGGCAATTGATAGTGTCTCTCTTTAATGACCAAACATATTGAAAATGGATAAGCTACACAGATGAAAACTGTAGAAAGAATCTTTAAACGAGAAAAAAAAACAAATATTTTTACTATGTAGAAAATAGGGAATATAAGTTTAAATTATAGGACTATAATCCCAATAAGCATTGAAAAACTAAAAAAATCAAGTCTTAAATAAGGTGCTACAGAAACTCGCAAAATAAGTATTTTGGGAAATTGGAAAAATATTTTTTTGATTCAAATTTAAACGTAGATTTTGATATTTAAATTGAACTTACCATAAACCCATAAACAGCACTATCTGCATAAATTCTTGCATTTAATAGAAATCGTACAAGTTGCAGCATAGGAAAGAAACATAGCAAAAACAATTGAAACCCGAATAGACGAGATTTTGAGATAAGTGTTGGATCAGTTATTCGAGTTGCATATTTTCGATACATAAGTAGTTGTATTATGCCAAAAAGTAGCATAAAACCGCCACAAACAGCTGGTCCCACTGTATCCATAAAACAGTGGGAGATGCCATGGTTAATCCAGATTTGTGAAAATGTTACATTTGGTGGACAATACAACATGGTGACAATAGTTGTTGCAATTTAGTACTGAAAAGAGAGATAAAATAAAAATTTATTAAAAGACAGCAATAAACAATTAACCAATAAACGGTCGAATATATTGAGGGTTGGCAAAAATTAAATCTAAGTATTATTAAAAATCTATATTAATATAAAAAACAATTATTTTATTTTGTAGAATTTCAAAAGTGGAAAATTGTTGAAAACTACATTTTATTACTTTGAACCATAAATGGGACTAATTAATTGTATGTACTAATTAATTGATGATTTCATTACAATTTCATTGATATTAATTGTAATAAAATTATTTTCATTAGCATTTGTTTAATTAATCATAATGAATTTCATTGATTTGATTTCATTGATTTATGGTAATGATTTTAAATTTCATTACCATTAGTAATGCATCAATTAAAGGAAACAAATTACAATTGACAGATAAGATTTTCGAAAAACTAATGGTGAATATCGATGAAATCTGGGCTTCACATGAGCTTTAAGTAACGCTCATAATACGCTCATGTAATGAGCGTTACTTTAATGCCCAGGAAAGATCCCAAGAGATTCATTTTTTATGAAACAGCCACAGGGTGTACAAATTATTTGTTTACCCAAATACGTTTGTAACAATACTAATTTAATCACTGTGATAATAAAATGGAATATTGGTCTAAACTGGAACGATATGGTATGAACCGGGGAACGAGTGGAATCAGAACACTTAACACATTTAATTTATCAGAACGTGTTACTAAAGTTAAGTTTTGAAAAAACTTGGTTCGTTTTGCGATATTTCGCTTAGTTTTCGAGATACTAGCCATAAAATAGCGATTTTTTAAAATGCCCAATATCTCCGAAACTAAGCGAGATGGGGCAAAACGGACAAAAATTTTGTTCCACAGAAATATTATATACACCCAGATAATATCAATGGGCTAGGTCCGGGAGAGATCCCGATTGATAACAAAACAAATGCTTTTTTTGCTCAATTGTTAAGAGTTTTTTAGGCATTAGTGTGATTTCATTAGCATTAGTATGGCAAATGCTAATGCCAAAAAATTTCATTACAATTAAATGGTAATGAATTTTTTTTTTGGCATTAGCATTAGTGAACTAATGCTAATGAAAATTCAATGCTTTGAACTTTGTAAATGGTTTTATTTATTTGCAAAATTAATAATGAAGCAGTTCACAGTTTAATTTATCGTGATTCATTGTTTTTGCTGAACATATTCAAATATTTAAAATTTTTTGTTATCTTATATTTTCAATTGTTATACATATATTTAATTGATAATAATAATTAATCGGTTTCTGTGATTCCCTTTGAAATGTGTAAAAAAGGGACCGAAATAAAAAAAATTTTACTTTAAAAAAAATATGTATATATGTATTCAACAATGTTATAAAATATTTTATTGCAGTGTCTGTCTAGATGGGAATTAAATGTGAATTAAAATTTGCAATTGTAATTCCTTTTATTATGATATAGCTTTTTTTTAAAAAATGTTTACACAAACTCAGGTTGACCATTTGTGAGGATTCAATCACGTGTATCGGGAAAAATATCGTAAACTGATTTTTTATAATTTGAAATGCTGAATTTTTATTAGGTCTGTTTTCTTACTTTTCTAGTAAAGTCTAGTAAAAAAAAACAATCAGTAACAAAAGTACAAAGAGCAAGATCGAATTTAGTCTCAAAAAAAAAAAAAAACTAGTAAAACAAAAGAAAAATTCAACTGGCCAATATGGAGAAGAAAAAAGTAAATTGAAAATGTTGAGTAGGAGCATTTTAGATGTTTCTCTGGTATCAAAAAGTATATACAAATAGAGATACTACACGAAATCCTACTACTCACGCCTCTCAGCAACAAAGTACCGAACTCGGGCAAGCAAATGAAAACATTTTTTTACACTAAAAAATAATTGCAACATGTTGATAGAAAAATTGTTGCTTAAAACACTCACTTTTATTTTGCTTATATTTTGTTGTTTTCTATTAAAATTTAATGTATTTAAATAATTTTTAAATAAATAAACATTTTATTAAATTATTATTCAAAAACATAAAAATTAATTTAAACAAATTTGATATAATTTTTATAAAAAATAAAAATGATGTATTTTTGACCTTTAATTGCGCAATGAAAATGAAAATTATTCAAGTTACAGGCCATACTCTATATTTCTTTATTAGGATATTGTCCAAACAAATAATCTATAGAGTTTTCGGGAATTTTGTAGGTTCCCATCATCAGAACACGTTTTGAAAGAAGTGACAATCCCATGCAAAACATCAAACATTCATATAAACTAGTTTTCTCACTAAATGAAAACTAATATATGAGCTCGAAGTTAAAGATTATCACTATTGATCAAAAATAAATTCAGAACTTGTTTGTTATGTACACCCTCTACCTTTGGTAGATATATAATACACGCTTTTTGTTTTTTTCTCCATTTTATTTTCACAAAAACTCTATAGATTATTTGTTACGACAATATCCTAATAAAGAAATATAGAGTATGGTCTCGAATAATTTTCATTTTCAATTAATTCAAACTTTTAAATTTCCGCAACAATAAACGAGGGCAGATTAAAAGAGAGACTTAGGTTTATAGAAACCCACTGCTGGCATCGAACTGTCACTTTACTCTCTATTTTTCTCTTTTCTTACAGAGTATATGTGTAAACGAACGACTTCCAGTAAAAACTTTTACAAAATTGTACACATTTTTGAGTATAGTTTTTAAAATTATATTTTTTCTATTTAAAAATATTAAATTTTAACGTTGAAAGTTTACAGAAGGTGATAGTTTTTCTATAACAGAAAATTTTATGAACCACTTGATTTTTTTTTTTTTTTTTTTTAATTTTTACAATGCAATGGATTATCTTTTGAATAAAATGTGTTAACAGTGGTACTTTTAATTAATTAATTTTCATGCTTTTAAGGCATTTGAATTAAATTTTAAAGTTAATTTGTGTTGTTTAGGCCAAGTTTTTGGGATGACAGTTAAACTTGGTTTAGTTAAACAGGTGACGAATTTTGTCTGTCATTTCCATGGTTATTAACAAAAAAATTTCGAAAGCACTCACATCATCTTGTTTAGAATTTTGGTCTTTATCATAATAAAGCAAAATAAACTATATTTTAGAGGCATTATTCCATTTTTCGTTAATCTAAGTTTAAAGATAATCTACATCCTAAAAACTCGGCCTTAATGTATTCTCTGCATAAGTTTTGTATAATTCAAAATTTTGTTTACATATACTAAAAAATATTCATTAAAAAACCTCTAAAAAACTGTTTCTCTTAAAACCAGTTTGCATATAAAATTTAACAGAGGATGAGTTCCTTTGTTCTTCTTTAATCTATATGTTCGATGTCGTTCATTTTGTGACTCCGTCATTATCGTTCAATTGGAGTCAGTGAATTAGTTCGTTAAAATCGTACCTTTTGCTTTGAATTCTGCGTGTTGTGAACTGTGTCGTTAGTTTGACAATTATTACGCACTATTCATGTTTTACGAGTTTTTTTTTCACAAATTTTACTGTACACAGACAAAAAGAGTTATAAAATTCAACTTTTCTAACAAAAATTTATTTATTTTTTGTAAAAAACATTTTGTTTTATGACTTTAAATGTTTTTCCTAATTTGAAACAATATTATTACTATTTTCTAAAAAAAAATAATTGCTCTTACAAACAATATATTGAATAGAGATGCAATTATTCTATGAATAAAAGAACGACAAGATCGAATATTGGTGAACAAATCATATCATTCAATTGAACTAGTTCGTTCATAAACGACACAACTCTAGTTCGATGATTTTAGACATGTTTGCATACAACAATCTTAATTATTTTTAAGTATTCTTGCTCAGGATTTCTTTTTTCTTTATAATGCAGTTTTTGGCCTTAATGGCTTTGTATTATTAGGTCCATTCGTTTACTTTCCAGTAAAATCCAGTAGATGAGTAAATTTTGGGCAAAATTAAAATTTTACTCTCAAAACTGGCTCTTGCACAAAAAAGTAAACGAACGGAAAAATTGCAAAAACTTGCAGGTTAATTCAAACATATGAGCGCTAAAAAGCTTAGTGTTGTAAAATATGTGTTATTTAGACTACCCAGTATATATTGTTTTTGGTACTTGATGCATTGCATTTTAATAATTATAAATTCGTAGGAATTGGTATTTATTAAATAAACTTTTGTGGAAGCTTTTAGACTTGTTTAGTTTTGGACATGACTTTTAATTTGTTTCTAGTTAAATAACATACGAAAATACATGAATATTTGATTTTTGATATTCGGTACCCTGAATAATATGCAGTAAGAAGTATTCATATATTCATTAGCTTTACATCTCTAATATATTAATGTAAATAAAAACAATTAACAGAGATATTAGAAAACTGATAAATTGTTACTATAATAATTGTAACTGACTACTTTAATTTGTTTCAGGTTGAAAATAATTATTTTTAGTTTTTGCCGCCCTTTTAATTCAGCTTTTAATCTTTTAAATGTTTTTATTACTAAATGTATGCTTATTTTTGTTTGTTTACTTAATTTAATCATATGTTTTTGTTTTTCTACTGGATTTTACTGGATTTTACTGGCAAAAATTTCTCCAGTAAAAATTTGCAGGTTTTTTGCTGACAACTGTCACTTTACTACTCTCTTAGTAGATGCTCTCTTTTGCAAATTTATGTGTACGCGAACGCATTTCAGTAAAATCCAGTACAAATTTGTACAAATTTGTGCAAATTTTGGTGTAAACGAATGGACCTATTGTTGAATGAATAAAATAAATAATAAATTGTTTTGCTCAATTGCAAATGAAAAATCTTAAATTCATTTAGAATTTTCCCAAAATTATTCAGAAAGATATCAATTTCAATTGGAAAGGGTTTAATGCAAACAAAAACGTCTATGATTTTGATTATAATTCCTATTTAAAAATGGACCTTCAGGTTGTTAAAAAAAGGTGGAATTCACTAGCTACACAACCCCTAGGGGGTTGACATCTCTAAAATTTTGTAGGCATAACTTTTAAATTTGTCTAAAGATTTTTTTTTTTTAAATAGGTTTTTCTGAAATCGGAAATATAGTGCTTTAAAACCCTATACTCACTTTTTGGACCGCTCTAATGAACATATTCCCAATGGGCATTAACCCCTTTTTCAAAACAACATAACAAACATTTTAGGGACATTCATAATCCCATCAAAGTTTTCTGCATACATATATGTCCTACGGCTAGGCTTAGCTTAATGGGGACAATACGAAACAAAAAAGATTATATTATCTAAAACAAAACTGGCATAACGCCCCTACGGCCTTGTATACGGCCATAGTGAGTATAATGTAATGTTTAAGTCATTAGATTCCGGCAGTGCCGTTAATACTTGACAGGACTGTAATTTTTCCTGTATTAGTGGCTTACTAAAAGGAGCTCTAGTTAAAACATAAAAAAAAAATCGGAACAAATTCAGTTACCGACACCTCTCAGAATTTTTTGAAATTTTTTGACCTTGAACATTTGACCCCACAGAGTCCAAAAAAAAATTTTTTTTGCGTCGCTCACGCCCCCTTTTCAGTGGGCGGGGCTCCAAAGTTTGAAATGAAATCCGAAATAACTTCAAAACTACTTATCTGATCTTAACAAAAATGGCGTCGTTGGAAAGGTCTTGAAAATATCTTTCCAATGAAGTATAAAATGTTCTAAAATATTAACCCTTGCTGCCCAAATAAAACAATTGTTGTTTTTTTTATATTTTTTTTTTTTAAAACGTCCTTTTTTCAAAATTTGAGCCATATATCGACGTGACCATATTTCTCAGGCGGAAAGATCTCAAAAATATCTTTCCAATGGTGTATATAATGTCCTAAAATATTAACCCTTTACTGCCCAAAAAAAGCATGATTTTTTTTACACACCCTTTTTCAAATTTTGAACCATATATCGACGTGACCATATATGGGTCTTTGCAAAATAGTTTTTCTGCGTAACCGGCCTTCGGCCGGGCTTAGGGGTTTTCTCCTCCCACCAGTCCTCCCACCGGCTTCGCTGACAACAAAATACAACAATACAACAAAATCTAATTTTCTAATTTCTAATTTCCGGTTTATACAAGTTTTGTATAAATAACACAAGCTTTTTTTTGTAATTTATTCAAGTGTGGGCTATGTTAAACTATGTTTGTAGAATAAAGTTTTTCTGCATAGCCGGCCTTCGGCCGGGCTTAGGGGTTTTCTCCTCCCACCAGTCCTCCCACCGGCTTCGCTGAGGCTTCGCCCCGGGAAGCAGAAATTTTGGCATATTTACAAGTTTTCTTTTGCATACAAATCTTAAACCATACCATACAACAAAAATCTAATTTTCAAAATCTTGCAAAAATCATAGTTTTGCCTATTAATGGTCAACTTTAACCCTTAATAACTACTTCATTTCAAGACCTATGGGGTCATGTTGCAACCTTTTATGAAAGCTTATAAAACAGACTTTCCCTTTTTATACACTTTTTATGTACTTATATAGGCGTTATTTAACAAAAAGAGCGTTAAAAAAAAAAAAATCATAAAAAAAAACAAAAATGCTTTATTTGGGCAGCAAGGGGTTAATATTTTGGGACATTATATACCTCATTGGAAAGACATTTTCGAGACCTTTCCAACGACGCCAATTTTGTTAAGATCGGACAAGTAGTTTTGAAGTTATTTGCAATTTCATTTCAAACTTTGGAGCCCCGCCCACTGAAAAGGGGGCGTGAGCGACGCAAATTTTTTTTTTATTTCGACTCAGCGTGGTCTCTTCTATTAAAGGACAAAATTTCATTTATTTTGGTGAGGTGTCGGTAAACCGAATTTATGCCAAAAAATCAATTGTAGTAAAAATTTCTAGTGAGTCTCCTTCCCTTATTATTTTATGCTTTATTTTACTTACCTTTTCAAAGTTGACTCTTTCACAGACAAACTATAGTTGGAATTTCACAAGAAACTAAATTTTCTTATCTTTTAAAACATAATAAATTTAAATGTTATTTTAAAACTTTAATGCTGTGCGTAAAATTAAACTATATTTTTAATAAATAGTTTTGCACGACACGAATAATGATTGACAAATATAAAAATTATGCAATTTCTAAATTATTTTTACTCTTTGTGTCTCTTTTTTATTAACAATGATAAGCAAAATTTGATTTAAACTTGCTTTTTTTGTTTTTCTTTAGTTAATAATTTAGTTTAATACAGTACAAAAATTTCACAATAGTTTTGCACACAATTCTTTATCTTTATCATTAAATGTATTAATTTTCCTTTTTTTACAACAATTTGCGTTTTGGCGGCCCATTAAATGTTTTATATGTTGTGACGGGTGACAGAGAACGAAGCCGAGAGGTTAACAGCCGCCGCCGACATTTTTGAGGGTACGCCGCCGATATATACGATTAGTTTCGGCTACAAAATGTCAACCGACTAAATCAGCTAATAGTGAATTTACATTATAAAAACTTTCTGTAGATTTCAGTTTGAAATTCAATTCAAAACGCTCAAAAATAATCAAAACTGAAAACTTTTCTAAAATAAATTTTATTTAATGCGGAACACAAAATATATGTACTTTATGAAATATGCAATGTTATTTTTGCTAATCAAAATGTTTTTATAGGTATACGGATGATCAGTTTAATGCAAAATATTCAATATTCTGTAAGAGGTCTTGCCGGCGCCATTCAATGATTTTTCACTATTTTTCTTAGTCGAAAACAAACAAAAAGTGTCGTTTTCAGCTGGTAATACTTCTTTCAATGAAGAAAGTCTTTTTTTAATTCAATTCTTTATTTATATAACATTTTCAAGTGCATTCATTTAACCAATTTTCTTAAAGAGTTTAGGATACATTTTCCTTTCCTGCTTAAATATAAATAACATAATATATCATAACTTTGACTTTACATAAAATTTCTAAGTAAGGTGAAAATTCACAAAAAACGTTTTTGAACAAATTTATTCGGAAAAAATCTTTTAATTTGTTATTTTTTAGTTTTTCAAATTTATAAAAATGTATTTTTTCATTATATTTTATCTCATAAACAGCTGATTAATGTTTACATAATTTTCTGCAAACACCCTGTATTGTATTTTTTGCAATGTAATGAAATTAATTACTTTTGAGAACTGATACACTATAGACGGTTATCAACCGCCGCCGACGTTTTTACCCTTAGTCGCCGACAATGTAGTGTCGGCTTCGTTCTCTGATAATTACCGGGAAACTTTGTAAACTTTTACACTAACTTTTACATTACGAATAAATTTTTTAATTATAAATAAACATTGCATTGAACAAATGAATTTTATAAGAAAAGGAAATTATGCAAATGCAGCGTTTGATCAACTTTTTTTATTGACTTTATATTGTACTGTCTGTGACTTACCCTACGAGCAAGGTTGTATTTTACACGTTTTTTGCGAAACTTTTTTCGATGTGAAAGTTACAAAAACGAGGTACTTGGATATGAATTATGTATCTTTTTTACGACCACACGACAGTGAAATGACACTTAAATCTATGTCGTTTTAACAGCGTAAATCTAATAATTTTTGTTGCACTAGTTTCATATGACATTTATAACCATTTTATTGTTGTGTATCGTAAAAAGATACTCAATTGATACCCTGGGGATTTTTTATGATTAACGGGATATTTTAAGTACAAATGAAAAAAATCTACTGGCAACCCAGTTATTTGAAGTGAAGAGAAACAGTTGTGCTGTACTGATAAAGTATTTAAAATGTGTAAATCAGTGTAAATAAACTATAAAATATAAAAGTATATACTAAATGAAACAAAAATCCATTGTGCAAGTGAAATAATGTAACAAAATGCAAAAAAAAAACTGAAAAATTAAAGACAATAAAATAAAAATTATCAAACAAAAAAGGTAAACAAATACGGCAAAGCTGCCAGATCGTTGCTTTTCATCAACATGGAAGTTATAAAAAAAGGTAAACAAATATGGCAAAGCTGCCAGATCGTCATCATATTAAATTAAATTTATATTAAATACAAGAAACCGTTAATTTTAAAATCGTTTGTCATCCATTATTCATCATATTTACGAAGTTTTCATATCACAAATATAATGAAGAGTTCATGAAAATGTATGACAAATGTTTCATAGACCTTCATCATTTCATAAAAAAGTTTCATAAACTTTGTGAAAATAAATGTTTTCTGAAATTAATAAGGGGTTACCTTGGGCTATTTGTGGTCACAAGTTTTTATAGATTAAATAAAACAAATTATTTTCATCTATTGTTCAATTCGACTTTTTGTTGGTTTTATTCCAACTTAATAAGAGTTTTTCATTTTTTATTTATATTCGTAAAATTAATTATTTTACATTGTCAGGATTATTTATGATTAAAATTAAAAAACTGGACTGTCGCGACACAAAGTTAATAATTATAAATAATAACGACACGAACAAAAATATCACATTTTAAACTTTAATGTTGGAAGAACTAAAAAACTAGGAAAACATATTGCAATATAGAAAACCGTAAATTTAAATTTTTGTTTTTGATTTGAAATATAGAAAATTTCATTTGCAAGTCAATTTTTTAAAAACTTAAAATCTACGAGAAATTATTTAAAATTCTGAAACTTCTATATTATATATATATATATATTATGATATATATATATATTATATATATATATATATTATATATTACTTGAGTTCTTAATTTTAAATAGAATTTATATGATATAAAATTTCGGAATATTAATTGATGTTTTTTAAATAGAAAATTGTATTTTTTTAATTTCAAATGTAATTTTTTTTGAAGAATTCTGTCTTCAATTTTCTCTCTTATGGCACAACTTCATCATCTTTATAATGTGTTACATTGGACAAAATCAAAAAATTTATGAAAAACTTCATAAATATGATGAAGCTTTTTCCCTGATTGTATAAGCAAGTGGCAACATGAATAATGTATCTTTTTTTAGGACACACGACATTAAATTACACATAAATCAGTTGTCGTTTTAACAGCGTAAATGTAATAATTTTTGTTGCATCATTTTATATGGCATTTATAATCATTCATTTGATTGTCGTGTTCGT
This sequence comes from Delia radicum, assembly GCA_021234595.1. Classification (NCBI taxonomy): domain Eukaryota; kingdom Metazoa; phylum Arthropoda; class Insecta; order Diptera; family Anthomyiidae; genus Delia; species Delia radicum. The sequence continues at coordinate 21,167,277 of CM037851.1, forward strand.
AAAAAAAGAAACATTTGATACCCTGGGGATTTTTTTAGGATAAATAGGATATGTTTAGTGCAAATGAAATAAATCTATTGGCAACCCAGTTAGTTGGAGTGAAGAGCAACAGATGTGTTGCAGTGATAAAGTATTTTAAAATGTGTAAATCAGTGTAAACAAACTAATAAAATATAAAAGTATATACTAAATGAAACAAAATGCAATTGTGCAAGTGAAATAATGCAATAAAAATTAAAAAAAAAAAACTATGAAAAATAAAAGACTCTAAAAAAATTATCAAACAAAAAAGGTAAACAAATACGGCAAAGCTGCCAGATCGGTTGTTTTTTCATCAACGTGAAAGTTATCAAAAAAAAAGGTAAACAAATACGGCAAAGCTGCCAGATCCGTTGCTTTTCATCAATGCATACAGGGTAAGTCATATTTAATTAAATTTATATTTAATGCAAGAAACCGTTAATTTGAACCGTTAACTTTAATTGATGTATACAAAACATTTATGAAACATTTTATAAACGCTTTTGAAGCAGCATCATCCTATTTATGAAATGTTTCATAATATTTATTAAGCACGTTTGTTATAATTTCTATTAAAAATAAAAATTATGTTTTTTTCGACCTTTATTGTGAAATAGATCTATCAACACATTCCTGAAAGGGTCAAATAATAAATTTGAAAACAAAAAACTCTATAGATTATTTGTTAGGACAATATCTTATGGAAGAAATATAGAGTATGGCCTCGAACTTCATATTTTTCATTTCATTTTCATTTTCATTTATTTAAGCACTTCATAAAAATTTTATGAAACTTCATATTCATATTTATGAAAACATTTCATAAATATGAAGAAGCCTGTCTTCAATCTGATCTTTTATTACACATTTCATCATACTTATGAAGTGTTTCATTTTACGCAAATTAATGAACTTCATAAATATGATGAAGCATTTTCCCTGAGTTCAGCAAGTGGCAACATTGAACAGCTGATTTTGTATTAGCTAATAAAGGAAATAACCAAAAAGAAAAAAGTTGTAGTTTTATTAATAAAGACGATAAATACGTTACAAGTTTTTATAGGAGCTGAAGAGCCAACAAGGCGGGGTCGAACTGGGGGTACTGCTGATAAGGAAATCCTATGGAAGTGCACCTCTTTATATATTTTTAGCATTTTTCATTAAAGGACTCCAGATTTGCAAAATAATTTTTTTCAAAAAATTTCCTTGCCGAAAACCAGCTGATTGAGTTGTTAAATAGGTTAAAAATATTTCAACTAGTTTTAAATTTAATGCCACATTCACACTAGATAGCAAAACACCTATTTTTGGCCAAAACACCTACTTATGCTCTTTATTCTATTCAAACAGTTTATTATTCTTTTCCACTCGTTTTGGCAGAACACGTGTTTTGCTATCTAGTCCGAATGCCGTATAAATCGACTTTAACGATTAAAGTTTACTTTACTTGCCTGTAGTAGACCTAAAGTATACTTTTTAGAAAAGTACACTTTCTAACTCCTAAAGTAACTTTATTTTTGACTATGATTACGGCCCAAAGAATATACTTTACCCAGTGTTTGCAATTTGCGGCGATATATACGACCTTTACGCAAATCCCCTCTATATATCTTATTATTTACAATAAAAGCATTTAAATATTCAACTTTTTTTTTTTATAATTAAAATAATATGTACGTTAAAGCAAGGAACATTTTGATAATATTTGTATTTTCAATTTGACAAATTATTTAATAGCATTCATTGAAAATAGTAGCAAATAATTATAATTTTTAAATTAACTTAATACTGAATCTAAAAACATATTATACAAAATAATTTAAACTTCATAATTTAATTTTATTATATTATTATGATTTATTTAAATACATATTTAATTTCTAAATTAAATGTGAAAAAGTTTTTGTGTTTTTAATAAGATTTAATTAAAATGGCGTTCATATCTAAATGCTGAACACGTGATTTGACAAAAAAAACATATTTAAGCTCTGTATGATATTGCAAACGTTATTTATTCTTTCCACTCGTTTTGGCAAAACGCGTGTTTGGCATTTAGGTGTGAATTGCATATAAAATTTAATGGCGTTCACACCTAAACGCTAAACGCGTATTTTATCAAAACGAATATAAAAGAATATAATATAGAATAAGAACTTTAATACAAGGTTTATCAAAACGTGTGTTTAGCATTCAGGTGAACGCCATATAATGTAATAATTCTTGTTATTTCTTAATAAAAATAAATTAAATTTAGATTTAGGAAATATTATTTTACTTAATTTAAAAGATTATTTTAAGTAAAATGTGATTTATTATATACAATCTTAAAGATAAATTATTACTAATGAACAAAATACAACTCTTTTTGACACTGGCGTAGCTAAACAATCACTGGGTCCGCGTAGGTATACCTCCCTTAAAAACGGAAAAGTTAGTCCATAATGAGATGAGATTTTTATTTAATGGAGGAATTCAAAAGAAAACGCCAACTTTAGACGCCAAAGTAAAGTATGTATGTGAAATGCTGTACAGCTTCTGAGATAATACTTTCTTATCTCCTTTTCGTATTGTTTATCTCAATAAACTTATACACCTCTACAGAGTTGTATTAATGTTCATTTAGAGTTGCCAAGCTATATGTAAATTAACATCATTTAAACTATGAAATTAATTTTTGTCAATAACGGTTGTGTTACTGCATTTCCCGTCGATGGATGGTGATTATGATGAAGATGATTTCCTGTCGCTGACGACTCTTCTTCTCTATTATAGTTTTTGCAGGTGCTGGTGACGATGATGGTGGCGTAGAATTACAGACATCTTCTAAATTATTCGAAGAATTTTGAAGAATTGGAAAATTTTCTACTATTATTAGCTTTAACTAAATTTTGATATTCACTACATTCACTACTACAAGAAGAACTACAATTATTATACTAGTCGAAATGTGAGGAGATGGAATAGACTGCAGTTGCTCCTGCTGTTGATAATTATGAGGCGGATGTTTCGGGTCTGTAAACGATTTATGATTAATCCTATAACTGTCACCATTTATGTTGGCAGGTATAGATTTTATAATAGTTTTATTGGCTTTGTCTAAAGGAGTATCTTCTTCCTCTGTTTTCTTATTCGTCGGCTTCAGCCTCAGTCTCCCTCATCATCTTCATAGACTGTGTGAGGATACTAAGGTCTGAGTCTTCTGGATTATCATTAAGATTAAATTTAATACGTGTAGCACTATTTAAACTGCCGGTTTCGCTAGTATTCATTAAACTTGTTATGGTGGGTGAATTTTTTAATCTCAATCTCGAAGCAGTGGGTTGCAAAAGACCCGTTAAGTTTGAATTTGATTGTGTTGGTGCCAATTGCGTATAACTATTTTTGGGATTAGCATGTGATTTTTAGAGTACCCGATAGGGGCAAACGAAGTTGGCCATTTCCCAACATCCTTCTTGGAATCCTCTCTTAGTGATCGACTACTGTAAATATCATTTGCGGGAGGTCTAAGTGTCTGCATGGCTACTACACCTTTAGCATTTGCTTCTAGATAATTGTATAAATCATCAGTCTTATAATCATTACCATTCAATTTAGGTGATGATGAGGAAATTTTACGTTTAACTCTTAAATTAGGTTGAGTTTTGTCTACTATCCGTTTTCTCCATATCGGAAATTTGCTGCATGTTGATAGGGGGTGGAAAATTTGAAGCATCAGAGTTTTGTTTGTGTATCAAACCATAACGGGGGGTGTTTGTTTCAATGACGATCTTCGGGAAAGCATTAGTTTTTGTGGTGATATTGGAGATTCCACTTTATGTACTTCACCCTCTAGCCAATAGGTTAACATTTCTCCTTTACCCTTCATGGGTATGAAACCTCGTTTGTTGTTAATAAAGCTACCAAATTCATCTAAAGCTAATTTAGTTTTTTCACTTATGTGAATTTTTAAAGCTTCACCATTTGATTCCATCCGTGAATGAAGCAGTATTAACGGTATCACCAAATAAACAATAACGAGGCATTTTTAAACCTACCACTCCTGCTACACAGGCTCCGCCTATGTAAACCGATTCTTAGTTTTAACCGATCATTCGGTCTATGATGTATCTTAAAATTATGTACAGCCTCCAATAAGCCAAGGCCAGGCGAGCTATTTCTCTAGCATGTTGATTGCCATTACGTATGGGTAATCCGGAAACTACCATATAAGCATCGCCTATAGTTTCAACTTTATAGACAT